>JAHIAM010001918.1:0-35219 GCA_021605205.1 Aegilops longissima
TTTAAGGTTTATCTAAGGTGGCAACCTAAACACACATCTGGGTGGATTGAGGCACCTGGTTTCCATCGAGACTTTACTGTATTTCTTGGACCGCCACCTAGGCTCTAAGGGATCATAAGATTATTCAAGCTGGAAACTTCCGTGTGCAGCCACAAGCCAATTATGGGCTCTGGCGTAGTTGACTAAGTCGTCACGAACTCTTACGGGTAGGCTAGCTGATGTAGGGATGTCGGTTGGTGCGGTCTACCCACATGTAAGGTGCTAAGCGCTTCGAAAGACAATGTCTCGGTCATCCGTTTCTCAAACACCATGTAGTCACGAGAACCAAGCGGAAGCGATCGAGTCTTGTGGGGAAAAGTGTGCAAACCTCTGCAGAGTGTATAAACTAATCATGATTAGCCGTGTCCCGGTTATGGACAATTTGAGTATCCTGTAATTGAATATCATGTGAATCTCAACATGTTACTTCTAATAAAAGTTATTGGGTTTTGATGAGTACTTTTAATTGGGATTGAGGATGCTGTCAACCATTCTCAATGTTTAACAACCACCATGATAGTTAAATAAAACTATTCCTTTGATGTAGGGAAAATCAGCTTTATGCAAATGTAACGTAGAGCCTTACCACCAGCCATATATGCATGTAGTATAGGCTTATTCATTCATTGCTCTTATGTGTTACATTGCCGGCATATTCCATGTCTTGACCCGTTTTGCTTGGCTGCAACCTTTCACGTTGCAGACTTTTGAACTGACAGTAAGGTGTTAGGTCGTGGTTCTATACTCGGTGATGCCGTTGGAGTTGATGGACTCGCTTATCTTCCAAGCCTTCCGCTGTTATTGTTAGATGGCCTTAAGCCATATTTTTGTAATAAGTTCCCTTGTGGACAACGATGTAATAAGTGTGTGATTGCTACTCTGCTATAAATCCTTGAAATCTTGTGTGGTGTCGGCATTCTTGATCCAGGATGACAACGAGCACGAGACTTGATCCATTCGGGTCTGATGCGCTACAATTTGGGCCCTTGGCCCGGCGGGAACAACTACATTTTTTTAAAGCAGCGGCATGAAAAGCGAATAAAATAAAAATCTAAACGAACTCCAAAATTTACAAAGTAAATTTTCCCCGACTCCTAAAAATGAGTCGAACAAAATGAACTTTTACTCGGGGCCAAAAATGAAAATTTTGAAATCACGCATTTTTCCCTAAGGCAAATAAACTCCGAAAAATCCATAATTTGATTTATTTATTAAATCTTCATTGTTTTCCTAATGTTTGGGAAAGTCATATTATTCCCTATCATATTTTTGATATGGGAAAATTATTTGAAGATGAAATAAATAAAATCAAATGATCCTCTTTTTCATAACTCGAGAAAACTCAAATATGAAAATTTGAAATCTCCAACTCTCTCAGGGTCCTTGAGTTGCGTGAAATTTCTAGGATCGGCAAAATGCTGCGAAAATATGTAATGCATGATGATTTAATGTATAACATTCCAAATTGAAAATTTGCGATGTTACAAACCTACCCCTTAAGATGAATCTAGCCCTCGAGATTGGGTTAACTAGAAAATAGGTGAGGGTGGTCCTTGAGCAAATCTTCTTCTCTTTCCTAGGTGGCTTCATCCTCGAGTGTGGTGGCTCCACTGAACCTTGCAAAACTTGATAACCTTGCTGCAGAGTACCTCTGCTTTGGCATAATCGAGAATCTTGACTGGTTTCTCCTCATATGTCAAATCATCCTTCAACTGAATTGCTTCAAGTGGCCTTGTATCTCTTAAGCGGTACCTCTGCCATCTCGGAGTGACATTTCTTCAGGTGAGCAACATGGAATACATCATGAACTCCTGACAGTCCTACGGCAATTCAGTTTATAAGCAACTTCTCCCATGCGTTGCAAGATCCTATATGGTCCAACGAAACGTGGTGCTAATTTTCCTTTAACTCCAAAACGCTTAACTCTTCGAAGTGGGGATACTCTAAGATAAACTCTGTCTCCAACTTCGTATTCTATCGCCTTGCGTTTTGAATCCGCATAGCTTTTCTGTCTAGACTGGGCTACCTTGAGCCTATCGCGAATCAACTTAACCTTTTGTTCAGACTCCTTAATCAAATCTGGTCCAAACAACTGACGGTCTCCAACTTCGTCCCATGATAACGGTGTCCTGCACCTCCTTCCGTACAAAGCCTTGAAAGGTGCCATCTTCAAGCTGGTTTGGTAACTGTTGTTATAAGAAAACTCAGCATACGGCAAGTTATTATCCCAACTAGATCCATAATCTAGTGCACAAGCTCTCAGCATGTCCTCCAAAATCTGATTGACTCTCTCGGTCATCCATCGGTGCGTGGGTGGAAAGCTGTCTTGAATTCAGCCTGGTTCCCAATGTTTCATGCAAGCTGATTCCAAAACTTGAGGTAAATTGGGTTCCTCTATCGATCGATACTCCTCGAAACTCCGTGCAAACACACAATTCTGGTCATGTATATCTTTGCCAACAGCACTGCTATAGGTAGTCTTGTTGGAATGAAATGAGCTACCTTCAACGTCAAGCGATCGACTATAACCCAAATCAGTCATAGCCTGAGCGAGTCTTTGGCAAACCTGTGATGAAATCCATGCCTACTTTATCCCACTTCCATTCGGTATCGGCAAAGGTTGCAACAATCCTCACAAACTGCTACATACTCTGCAATTCGATGTTCCACGCCTTCACCCTTTGACATACATCATGTGCCTCTTGCACAAGGTCCTCGGCTAACTCCTTGGGTATTCCTCCCATCATTAGTGTATTGGCGTGGCTCTTACGGCTCAATGCGTGCTGCTACAACGTTAGCCTTCCCGGGTGATAATGCAATCTCAGATCAAAATCCTTAATAAGCTCCAACCATCTCCTCTCGCTTGAGATTTAATTCCTTCTGCGTGAAGATGTACTTCAAACTCTTGTGATCCGTGTACACCTCACAATGATTTCCAATGAGAAAATGTCTCCATGTCTTCAATGCATGCACAACGGCTGCTAACTCCAAATCATGGGTGGCATAATTCAACTCATGAGGCTTAAGCTGTCGTGAAGCATACGAAACAACTCTTCCTTCCTGCATAAGCACTGCTCCAAGTCCTCGGCGTGAAGCGTGCAATACACCTCATAATCCTTGGTCCGATCGGGCAAAATTAACACTTGGTGAGGTAACCAATCTTTTCTTCAATTCCTGAAAACTTGCCTCACAATCCTCGGTCCATATGAACTTGGTATCCTTTTTCAGCAATTCCGTCCACAGGCTTTGCAATCCTTGAGAAATTCTCAATGAATCTTGGTAGTATCCTGCGAGTCCGTGGAAACTCCGGATCTCTCCAAGCTGTCGTTGGTGCTTCCCATTTGGTTATGGTCTCAACCTTCGTGGGGTCAACGGCTATCCCTTCTCCGGATATAACATGTCCAAGAAATCCAACTTCCTTTAGCCAAAACTCACATTTGCTGAACTTGGCATATAAGCGATGTTCCTTAGTTTCTCCAAAACCAATCGCAAATGTTCCTTATGTTCCTCTTCATTCTTCGAGAAAACCAAAATATCATCTATGAACACCACGATGAACTTATCCAAAAACTCCATAAACACTTTGTTCATCAGGTTCATGAAATAGGCAGGCGCGTTAGTCAGTCCAAATGACATAACGGTATATTCATACAGTCCATATCTCATGGTAAATGTTGTCTTAGGTATGTCCTGCTCTCGAATCTTCAACTGATGGTACCCTGATCGCAAATTGATCTTGGAAAACACTTTAGCTCCTTGCAAACGATCAAACAGATCATTTATCATTGGTAGTGGGTACTTGTTCTTGATTGTTACTTCATTTAAACCACGATAGTCAACAACCATCCTTAACGATCCGTCCTTCTTCTCTACTAAAAGTACGGGTGATCCCCAAAGGCGAAGAACTTGGGCGTATATAACCTTTATCCAATAGCTCCTTAATCGCTTCTTGATTTCGCCAAATCACATGCGGGCATCCTGTATGGTCGCCGATATTGGGCCATGCACAGCAAAAGCTCAATCAAAAACTCAATGTCTCTATCCGGTGGCATTCCTGTCAATTCCTTAGGAAATACATCAGGGTAATCCTTCACCACTAGCACCTCTTCCTGCACAACTCCTGATAAGGAATTTACTTGATTCCTATTTGGTCCATGTCGCGATACATACCTAATCCTTCTTCCTTCTGGTGTTGTGAGCAAAATCGTCTTACTTGCGCAATCGATGTTTCCCCCATACATCGACAGCCAATCCATACCGAGAATCACATCAAATCCTTGGTATTCCAAAATGATCAAATCCGTCGGGAACACATGCCTTCCTATACTTAATGGCACTTGAAAACATCCTTGTCTGGCCATATACTCCGCTCCTGGTGAGCTTACTAGCATAGGGGTTTTAAGAATCTGAGTAGGCAGGCTATACTTTTCTGCAAATCCCCTTGATATGTATGAATGCGTTGCACAGGTATCGAAAAGAACTAGTGCAGTAAATGACTTAACCAAAAACTTACCGATTACTGCATCGGGCTGATCTTCAACCTCCTCCACATCAATGTGGTTCACTTGTCCCCTGTTGAAAGGGTTTGGCTTCTTTCCAGAGCTTCCATTTCCACCTTGGCCTTCGGGACAGTCATTTGCATAATGTCCGGTCTTGGAACACTTGTAACAGGTGACATGGCTCAGGTCTTTCTTGGTTGGGGTTAATGGTGTGGTCCGGTTCTGGCCGTTGCTTCCTCCATTCCCATTACCATTTTTGTGGCCATTATGGTTGTGCGAACTACCTTCTCCATGGGTATGCTGAAATGAACTCCTGTTTAGGGGTATAACGGGTTTCTGCTGGGCTCGAGTTATACTTCCCTGCCCATACTTCCTCTTGCGATTTTCAATTTCTTTGCTGCTTTCCTTCAATCATGAGGCACGGTCTACCAACTCCTGGTAGTTGTTGAAACTTGCTACCATCAACTGCATGCTTAACTCATCATTTAGTCCTTCCAGAAACTTCTCCTGCTTAGCTGCATCTGTAGCAACGTCTGGGGCATAACGTGCTAACTTACTAAAATCATCCACATACTGGCCAACAGTCCTTCCTCCTTGGCGTAAATTGCGAAACTCACGCTTCTTCATGGCCATAGCTCCTCTTTGAGACATGGGCAGTCTTGAAAGCTTGCTGAAACTGATCCGATGTGACAGTGTCTACAGGGTAAGTGGCTGTAAAATTCTCCCACCATGCTGCTGCGGGTCCTTCAAGCTGATGTGCAGCAAACTTCACCTTTTCTCCATCTGTACATGCTGCAGTGGTCAACTCCCTCCCTATCTTACGGAGCCAATCATCTGCTACAATCGGCTCGGTGCTACTGGAATACACCGGCGGGTGCAGCCTAAGGAAACGAGTCAAGTGATCCGCAGGTGGTGGTGGTGGTGGTGGGTTGTTGTTGTTGTTGTTGCCTTGGTTCTATACCAATGTTTGGATCAAAGTGTTCTGCTGCTGAATTAACTGGGTGATCTCTGGCGGGAAAACAAACCCGGGGTCACGTCTCGGAGGCATCTGAAGGGTTTAGAAAAGACGAGAGATTAAGAATAGAGTGAGGTCTAAGGAGAAAACACTACCCAAATGCACATGAGCAAATGCACACAAAATCACTTCATTCATTCAAACAAAGGGCTTACAACGGTCTAACTATCGCAAAAGTGTTTGAACTATAATGTTTACATGGAGGGAATACTATTAATATGTGGGGGTCATCTATTAATTTGAACCGGTGGAAGACTCCATGATGTCTGCTCGACCGTCTTCAAAGTCGGGTTCTTTGGGATCCGAATCGGTGTAAATCGATGATGATGTAGTTGCTCGGACAGTCGGCGTACTTGTCTTCATTCTTGGCGCTAATTTCTTCTTGAGTTCTTCAATCTCATACTTAAGATCGCTATTGTGCCTTGCTACAGCTACGATCTCGTCCATGTAGTCCTTACGTGTAGACTTTAGTTCTTCTTCAAGTTCGATGATCCTTCCCTTCGCATCCTTCAATTCGACCATATCATTGCA
Source organism: Aegilops longissima (assembly GCA_021605205.1). Lineage (NCBI taxonomy): Eukaryota > Viridiplantae > Streptophyta > Magnoliopsida > Poales > Poaceae > Aegilops > Aegilops longissima. The sequence continues at coordinate 6,085 of JAHIAM010001918.1, forward strand.
CATCTGGTTCTCTGGCGTCGAATGTGCTGGTTTAACTCTGGATGAAAGCTGCAATGGATCTATCCTTCTTGGTCTGACTATCTCCCATTGTTCATCTCGGCGTCCGCAAATCTAGTAGATGGTGTCCTTGAGGTGTTCTTGGTAAACTTCTCCAATCGTCCCATGGTGATATGAGCTGCCATGCTCTTTCCCGGACTCAGGTTGGTGCTGAAAACACTATCTATAGGCTTGGTGATTGGGGAGAATGTCCTTCCCGGGCGTGAGCTTGAATCTTCAGCGCTCCTCTTGAGCAGAGTGGCGTTGAAAGTCCGTGAAGCTTGGTAGTCCAATGTTCAGGTACTTGGTGACTTCCTTCAAGTGAAATCCAAAAGGTGTGCCTTCATCTGGTTGGGCGTACTTGATCTTGGCGTCCGTCATCCTAAAAGAGTAGAAAAGACGAGGAGTTAGAAAATGTGAAGAGAGTAGTGTTCTATGGCTTTCACTTAGTGGTCGTGTCCTACAGTCAACCTGGCTCTGATACCATCTCTGTAGCGACCCGACCCGAATGGATCAAGTCTCTGTGCTCAGGTGTCATCCTGGATCGATATCTGACACCACACATGCTTGAAGGATTTATAACAGAGTAGCAATCACACACTCATTACATTGTTGTCCAAAGAGGACTTATTACAATAAATATGGCTTAAGGCCATCTAATAACGATAACAGCGGAAGACTTGGAAGATAAGTGAGTCCATCAACTCCAGGCATCATCGAGTATAGAACCACGACCTAAAGCACCTTACTGTCGTGCGAAAAGTGCGCAACACGAAAGTTGCAGCCAGCAGGTCACACATGGAATATCTTGGCAATGTAACACATAGAGAAATAATGAATGATAAGCCTGTACTACATGCATACGTGGCTGGTGGAAAAGCTCTCTGATTACAGTTTTGCATAAAGCCAGTTTTCCCTACTACAAAGAAATAAATTTAATTAACTATCACGGTGGTTGTCAAACATTGAGAATGGTTTGACATCCTCAATCCCAATTAAAAGTAATCCTTAAACAAACCCAACAATATTAAATTAGAGTAACATGTTGAGATTCACATGATATTCAAGTACTAGATACTCAAGATGTCCATAACCGGGGACACGGCTAATCATGATTAGTTTATACACTCTGCAGAGGTTTGCGCACTTTTCCCCACAAGACTCGATCGCCTCTGTTTGGGTTTCTCGTACTGGAGGGTGTTTGAGAAACGGATGACCGAGACATAGTCTTTCAGAAGCGCTAGCACCTTACGATGGGTAGACCGGTACACCTACATCCCCTACATCTGCTAGTCCACCACTATAAGAGTTCGCACGACTTAGTCAACTATGCCAAAGCCCATAATGGCTTGTGGCTGCACACGGAAGTTACTAGTATGAATTATCTTATGATCCCTTTGAGCCTGGGTGGCGGTCCGAAGAAAAACAGGCAATCACTGGATACCCCAGGTGCCTCAATCCACCCAGATGTGTGTTTAAGTTGCCACCTTAGATAAACCATTAAGTTACAACCTCACATCTGTCATGGATATCACTCACCCAATCCACGTCTACTAGCATAGCATGGCATAATAAGCAAACGTAGAAGTAACTCCCAAAGGTTTCATAAGTAAAACAGGTAATAGGTACTACGTCAATCTACTTCCCATCCCACAATTTAATTAGATCCTAATCATGCAAGTGTTTGAGGATTGATCTAATGCATAAAAACTGGGTAGTAGAAAAGGTATGATCAAGTGTAACTTGCCTTGCTGATGATCCGCGAAACCTAGAGATTCGAAGTAACAAGCGCGCACTCCGGGTGATCTATCGCAGACAAACAACAAGCATACAATAAGTACTCATCTAATGCACGGGTAAATCTCGAATAAAAGATCTGACTAGAAATTTCAACTTAAGAACCCGGTTGCAAAATAAAAGCGAATCGAACAAAACAACGGAAAACAACCGCGAAAAGAAAACAGCTCGGTTCTAGCAAGTTGAAACTAGGTCAAATTTTACAGTAGCAAAACTTTGTTTAAGTTGATTAGTCGGAACGAAGGTTTCAAACGAAACTCAGCGCTTGAATCACCTGATTCCGATAAGCGGCGAGAAGATAAACTAGAGCGAAGATCGAATCTGAAATCGTGATCGAAAGAATAGCGGAATAAATCCGATTAAAAGAAAAAAAGCGTGACGGTTAAGCGAGCAGGCGTTCGTTAACCGAATAACCGGTGATCACGTTCGTTAAGGCGAGCGGTCCGTGACGCTTCGCTAAACAACAAAACCGAAACAAAACCAATCTAGGGTTTGAAAAAAACCGAACAAAAGAAAACCGGAAATAAAATCGATCTAGGGTTTCAAAAAACCGAACAACGGAAAAAAACCGGAGCGGTTTTATAAAAAACCAAACCGAGGGGAGGTGGCGGCTTGGTACCTCGGACGAGGCGGGCTCAATGGCGGCTAGGCGGGCGGCGGGCGGCGCTTAGTGGCGGCGGTGGCTGCGGGTTGGGAGAGAGAGAGAGGGGGTTGTGGGGAGAAGAGGGGGTGTTGGGGTATTTAAAGGGGAAGGGTGGCTTGGGGAGGGGCAAGCAAGGGAGGAGGAGGAGGAGTCCTCCTCGGATTCGGCGGCGGAGGCTGACTCTGTGTGACAGCCTGTGGAGGGCGGGTGGGCAGTTGGGCCCTTGGCCCAGCGAGGCGCTGCGTTTTTTAAAAGCAGCAGAGAAAAACGAATAAAATAAAAATCTAAACGAACTCCAATTACAAAGTAAATTTTCCCCGACTCCTAAAAATGAGTCGAACAAAATAAACTTTTACTCGGGGCCAAAAATGAAAATTTTGAAATCACGCATTTTTCCCTAAGGCAAATAAACTCCGAAAAATCCAGAATTTGATTTATTTATTAAATCTTCATTGTTTTCCTAATGTTTGGGAAAGTCATATTATTCCCTCTCATATTTTTGATATGGGAAAATTATTTGAAGATGAAATAAATAAAATCAAATGATCCTCTTTTTCATAACTAGAAAACTCAAATATGAAAATTTGAAATCTCCAGCTCTCTCCGAGGGTCCTTGAGTTGCGTGAAATTTCTAGGATCGGCAAAATGCACGAAAATATGTAATGCATGATGATTTAATGTATAATATTCCAAATTGAAAATTTGGGATGTTACAACTGCTTTCCATCCTGCTGGAACGTATTCGATAATGCAATGGCACACAAAATTCCTAGAGATTGGGAGAATAGAAGCTAGGTGTAATGAGAATTATCAAACTGAAACCACCAATGCGAGCACACCTGAGTCTATTGGCGCGGTCTCGCTCATCTTGGTGGTGTCCTCCTTTCGTAGCTGCCGCCTTTCTTGGCAAGCCTGTCATAGAATGAGTTGTCAATAGTCAAGCTGCACTCCAATTTCCATCATCGCTAAAGCTATCACAAGAGCAAGTAGTCTGAGAACCATTCCAATGCTACTCAAGAAGCATAACTAAAGAGCTAAACATGCCAAAATTTCTGCAGGTACAGCCAAACCAAAAACCAAAAAAATTCAGCAGCTCGTACCACACAAAATCCAGGAATACAACACAGAACAATGAACCTATGCACACTTTGAATAAATTTTATGAAGTACTGGATTTGAAGTATGAAACTTTATAAGCCACATCTGCACCGACCGGTCTCTGTAATTCCACACGAAACAAGACTAAGAAAGAGAGTACAATCTGTACTTGGTGACTTTTACAAACATGCAACTCCATTAGCCATGAAATCTTGTGAAGCCTGTTTTGATGATGGAAAATATACAAAATATGAAAACAAGAGATTTATGAAAGAAAAGAAAGGAACCATCTTAAATGAAGAAACCTTAAGTTTTGCCCTCCACGAACCCAACATGTACATACGAACAAACATGTGCCACCATACCCCACTTCATCAATCCATGTGCTAAGCGGTACATGGTCATGCTAATTTCACTTAGTTATTTGATGTCCATGTCTAATTGACTAAAGAAAGGACTCTACTCACAAGTCAAAATGTATATTTCATAATAGAGTTGTATACATCATATATGTATGTGTGATATCTTTGAATTACTTGAACTATTTACATATCTTTCACATATTACAGTATGTTTTCTTCCCACAACCTCAAGCATATGAAAACTCACTTGAAGAGCGAAGAATGTTAATAGTTCGGAGAGGAGAAGACCTACATAAGTATTCTATGAAAATACATTGTGATGTTGTCCCCTAGAGGAGAGGTCTCCACATTTGAGCCCCAAACCTGCATGGCAATATGAAATAGTTGAAAATTAACAAAATCAGGAAATGAAGAGAAATCTAGAAACAAGGGCATCCAATTTAGAATAGCCATCCATACGAGGCATGGGTAAGTTCGGTGCACTTGGCCTCGGTTGGTATAACCTCTTCTTCAGCAAGCATACAATTATCCTGCTGTAATAGCTACATGAAGCACAACTCTCTGGCAAAACAAAGTAAAAATTTATGACCAACTGTAATGGAAAATATAAAATGCCGATCTTGCCCTTCCGATGCATACGAAAAGGGGGACGAGGAAGAAGAGGATGCATATGAAAGGTGAAATAGATCATATGTCGATCAACGACCTGGTATGTGTCGCGGTATATCTCTATGGTTGCGGTGTGCTGTGAGCATGTTGTTGTCTTGAGCTTGTTGTCGTGAGAAGAACCCGAGGAAAACTGGTTGAAGATCTCTCCTATGTCATCTGCCCCTTTGGCAAAAATTATTAGGCGATGCGCAATAATAAAACATGATAGAAGATGATGCTACAAAGGCATGCCACGATGTATGTATCCAGTAATATAGAGGATTGCCCACTAACAGAATTAAATTGATTTTACAATAGTTTGTTTGTAAGCGAAATAAAGCATGCTATGCTATCTTCATGGATAAATGGAGAACTATTGAATGCACCGGTATTTTAGCGACAAAACTAACTTTGAGTAGGATGTACGAGGCACGTTATTAGTAGAGGATTCTTCACCGGGGAAAGCTGGTTACGTTTTTATTCGATATATCCATTGTTCCCATTGTATGTGAAGCTCAAAGTGGAAAACGAAATATGTCAGGCACTCAATTTAAAATGGCTTATTTTCTCACATGCTTATACTGAAATATGGATAGAGCACAAATCCAGCATGCATGTGGTAGCACGTATCTAAAAGTATCAAGAAAGCAACTTCGTTGACCTACATGGCTACATATGCTCAAGTGCTGTTCTTTCCAAAGCATGCTAACCCACTATTTTGTCAGGTCAGGTGATCTATTGCAGTAAACAAGGAAGTAAATGCAAATAAAAGTTTTAGGCCTTAATATGCACACCATTTCTTAAGATCTGGTCATAGCAAATACTTGAGAAAATATATACAGTATATCTATGTTGTGCAAATCTAGTGAGAAAATTCTACATTTTGACGCAAGGGATAAATAACACAGATGCTATAGATACATCTTCTGAGCTTATTTACAACTGATGTTCAAAGTCAAGGATACGACGTATCTTAGAAAATCAGCATATGACTATGCCAACGTCATACATGCCCACACACAACTTCTGGGCGCCTCCAGGTGAGCATGCTTCCCTCAATAAAAAAACGTGATCATGTTGTTCAGTCAAAGAGCAGTACCTCCTCGAATGCCTTGAGAGCTGATTGGATGTCCATTAGTTGCTCCACGTTTTGTTGTATTGCCTTGTTAAATTTGCTCTTGCTCCGAGGGAACTGTATGACGATCAACACAGTTAAATTGATTCAGAAAAGAAGAGAGTTAAATCAGGAGTAAATTTCCAAGAAAATGGCTCTATTATTCAAGAGCATAAGCACAGCCAAAAAGATATACATGGATATTGGATACTTTGCAAAAAAAAAATCTCAAGTACAAAGAATACAGTATAGAAGTATATATACGGAAGTTGTTGTTATAGTTCCTAAAACCACAAGGATGACTGAAATCCTTGAAATAATTGCACTTTCTTATTTGCCCAAGGGATACCAATCCATATGGGTTTTCTCTGGCGAGAAATCTTTGTAGTTCACTTATGAAAGTGAACAGAACAACTTACGTTTTTATAGCCTAACACTATATACAATTTCATCGCAGAGGCTAAACTTGACTAAATATAAATCATAGGAGAAGATAAAACATCTTGAAATAAGTTGTTTCATGGTAGGTTTTCCTATAAAAACATGAGTTAAACACACACGTCACTTCCTCGGCCATTGTTGCATCAAGAAGCTTACAAAGGCTAAAATTACACATAGAGATGTCGTGTGCAGCCTGCTAACTTCAAAAACAAATATAAATGGAATTTTCCATACCTTTGGTCTACACGTGTGCAGCATGCTAGAGCCTCATTCTGAACAATTTTGGACAAACTCTCACTCTGAACAATCATTTGCTGCTGCTTGAGAGGCAGGGAAGTTTCCGATGACTCATTGGGTCTTTATCTCGAACAAGTCTTGGAAAATAACACATGCATGTCCTCTGTTATTCCTTCCTAGAAAAATACGGAAAACAGGCAGGAACTATAAATGATTGACAAAATTTATAGTCACATTTTTCTAGCTACAATAGGCAGGAACTATGCATACAAACATCACTTTGATACCTTTTAACTACGTGAATTGTACATTTGATTTCAGAAATTCTCAACACGAACAGGACTAAAAGAACTACGGAGACATATATGGGTAACCAAACCAAACTAAACCTGTGAATGTGATCATTTGAATAAGCGAATGAACATACTAAAAGATCAATCTGATTAATTGATCGATAAGTGAATCACGAGCAATTTCTAACCAACGAAACAACTGAATTAGGGGGGATCACTGAACAGCTGGCTTGGAGGAATCTCATCAAGCACATAACATGCAAAAAAAAAATTGTGTGAGGGGATTTGATGCATAATTTCAGTTGAACACAACTTTCAACCAAAATCATGATAGATCAGAACATGAGTGGATCTTCTGCCTACTTACAGCCTCTAAAATTGATTTCACCTTGATGAGTGGAAACATGAGCATGCACTCTTTACTTGGATAAATGAATCAGATCAGATCATATCGACATAATTAGCTATTTAGCTTAATAAGGAATTGTGATAATTAAATTTTTAGCGAGTAAAACAAAGCAAATATTATCTGAACCCAATGTGCCATGAATAATAAGAAATCTATTGCATTTTTAACTATCTTTTCATGTTATTCCAAGCTTAATAGCGGAAGGAGATAATTTTTCTAAGATATGTGCATGACCTAAGAAACTAATATATGTATGTAAACATGTAGCAGCATAACAAAAGTACTCTTTCCATGAGTGGCAATGCTTCTCTTCACATATATATCGTTAAAAGAAGTAACTAATATATGTACCATGTAAATATTAACAGCTTGCTCGTAAAACTTTCCACGAGTCAGATTATATGTGTGAAGAAGCAATCTCACTCATGGAAAATTTTGTGAGCAAGCTGTTCTTTGTTTAATCTTTTGCAAGATTGTTGTTTCCTTCTCTTTTCACTTTCCAGAGTACTCTTTCCATCTTCTTTGTTAGGACTGCAGATTCCTTCATGAACAGATTCCTGCACAAGAAGCAAAGTGTCGACTCTCCAAGGCCACGAGCAGACAGAATTTCAGAGGCCATGGTGTTGACTGTCCATTATAGCAGGAATAAAAATTCCACCAAAGAAGAAGCTGAGGAAGAACTCACATAAAAAAAATGCAATGAAGCAAATGGCACTTGGTAGCATCTTGGCCCCTCTTGTCAAAGGCCTCACGGAGAGGGCCGATGGAGCCGCCGCTCTCCTCCTCGAGCCTGCCCGGATTGACCCTAACCTGGCGAGAAGCTTCTGGAGCGGACGGGGGGATGACGACCGCGACCGCACAACCCCGCAACTTGGCCCTCGGGCCTGGGCGGCAGTGCGTGTGACGGGCACCAGAGGTGGTGGCTGGACATCTGGCTCCCATCCAGCGGGTCATCGACCCACCTAGCTCCGCGGGACAAGGTTGTTCGAGGCTGCCCGGAGAAAGGCGCTGGAGGTTGGCCTCGCGGGATCCGTCGCTGGCGGCTCGTCCCTCATCGGCACCTCGGCGACAATGTCCGTCGGCGAAGCAGAGCAGACCAAAACAATAGCCATGCCGAAAGAGGAGGCGAGCCATCGCGCTAGCTCCATGGACGGTCCGAGCTGAGCCACCTCCCTCGCTGCAATCCGCTCATCCCCGCCTTCTCTGACCGGCGGCATCTAAGCGGATGCACATCCGCCACTCCTCTGCGTTTGCTTCGGCCGACCCGGCCCTGGGCTGACGACGAGCAAGATCTGTCAGGCCTGGGCGTCTCAATGGAAGCGGGGGACGGGGGGAAGTCATCCGGGTGGGGCTCCTCTTCTCGCGGCTTCGACGGGACCCCCGTCCGGATCCGAGGAGGTGGGTGCTCGGGATCGCCGGCGGTGGCCTCACGGGTGAGCTAGCCTCTTTGACAAACTGGATCGCATATCCTTCCTTTCTTGATGCTCTCATCCACAAGGAAACGGCGACCAAAGTCGGTGTGTCGGCCAACCGGCGGACGGAGAGGATCGCGTCGGGGTCGGTGAAGTCGTTCGTGATGCACCTGCGAGCGGCGGAAAAGCAGTTCACCATCCGGCTGTAGCTGGACCGACGTGTGGCATGGTTCAGGAAGGGCACCCTCGAGAGGTTAGTTCATATGGCTTGTGTGGCGGTGCTCTTGTCGGTTGATTCTGATACTGGATTTTTTTTACTTACTACTGCATTCATCTGTTTGATGGTTTTCATACTCATGTGCCCATGTTTAATTTACAAATGAAATGGATAGGTCACTTGATTACGACTTCAAAGCTTCACGACAGTACCTAGTTGGCAGCGTCCAACATAGATGCTAAAAAGGCGGCGAAACAACAGCTCGCCTATTCATAGATGCGCTCAGATCCTTGCTCCCTCCGTCTCTTGTTTTCAATTCTTTTGATGCGACTTGATGCGGTCTAGCAGTGAATCTCGGCATGGGCGTCCGTTAGTGTTGTGCGTGGGCTGCGTCTGCGGCGGCGTGCGTGTGGTGATCATCTTCTTTGGAGGCGTGCGTGTGTGCTAGATGTGTGGTGTCGCATGCTGTGCTGGTGTGCATGGTTGAGTGTATGTTTCGTGTTGCCACTCTGAATTAACTAGCATATTGACTTGGATGTGGGCGGTCAAATAAGGATCGGAGAAATCAAGTCGATGCAGCGGCGTTGAATTGAGGCGGGTTAATCCTTAGGACACACTACTCATGCCGTCGGGTGGGGATAAGTACTGCTCCATGCAATGGGTTTCGACTAATTAATCGAGGGATCAAGTCGGCCTAGAGCTTGCGGCTTGATGGTGACACACGCTGTGGATTCTTTGATCTTTTGATTGATCTTTTCCTACAACAGCTGAAAGGAACAAGGCGACTGGGAAGTCCTGGGATACATATCCTTCCTTTCCTTGATACTCATTCCAAAATGTGAGGTAATTGATTTAATAAATCCCATATGTGCTGACTTCTAATGCTTCTGAACATTTCTCGGTTTTATGTGTTTGTTAGCTTTTACTGGAAACCTTGCTATCCTTGTGCTTTACCAGTGTGAAGTTTAGCACTATGGCTGCTATTATGTGTTGTCTAATGGTCTGGTGGTCAGGAGTCATGTGTGATATGGTTATTATTTCGATGCTTAAAGCTGATCATTTTGTAGGAAGATGCCCTGGTTCTCGTCAAATGCAAGCTGCACTACTGTCAAAGTGTACTCTATTTTGCAGTGTCGAAACTTGTAAGTAATGTTGTTTGGTATTGCTTGAAATTTAGAAAGTTTAGTCATGTTACCAAGCTACAGATTTTGAAATTTTAGTTGTGAAGTTTCATATCGCAAGTTATCCTTCCTTACAAAATCATTGTTTGTGGCGAGTGAAAGCAAGTGTGCTCTTGTCTATGGGCAAATGAATGAGCCCCGGTGGTCGTGCTCGTGTAGACTGACTGGTTTATTTGTTGCTAGACATGTTTGTGATGCCAAAGGATAAGATGTGCTTCTTTCTATCGATTTTCCATTTCATCCAGGTAACTTCTGAAAGGCATTTCTTGTACTGACACCTCTGTCTGCTCCATGTTGTGTTGTTAAACAATATTTCTCTTTCTAACCTGCTGTTATCATTGCTATTAAGTCTCACCGTTGTACTTTTCTTATTACTCTTCATGACAAGCGAACCTTGACATGTATGCTTTTTTTATTCCAATCATATAGTATCAGATGGCCTCCCAAGAAGCCATTAGCTATTATGAGGTGTTAAAGATAGTAAGGTAATTAGTTAAAATAATTACACATGGTAATTAAGTAATAACGTATGCTATGAACTGGCTTAGTGAAATCCATTTATTTTTGGGTACTTAGTTAATCCATGTTTTTCTGCCTTCAGTCATTATTGAGGTCTAATCTTTTCATATTTGCATTTTCAGATCTGCTTGACAAGCAAGGAAAAAGCTTATAGGTTAAATAATGTGTTCAAGTGTTGATCCCTATATATTGACCTAGGAAGTGAAGATTGAACTATATGAAGTTGTAATGGCATTGGTATCTTATTAACTATCAGTTCCGGGTCACCATGCCACTCCATTCTATGAATCAAATTTTGTTTGGTTGTTCCCTTGGTGATCCTGTTTGTTGTGGTTGGTGCTTGAGGTTTGCTCCAACAAATATTCCCAATATGGCCACACACAGCCAAGTTATGTACAGCTACTGAGGAGGGTGTGATTGGCTATGTTGATGTGCTTGTTTTTTCTATATGCAGGTTTGTCCTAATTTACTTGACCTATTATTTCATTGCATTTTGCATATCCAGGTTTAAACACCCTATAATAATGCTACTCTGTGTACTCTAGGATCATGCTAATTAGTTGATGAATAGATAAATTCCTATATCTAACATGTTATCTGCTGCTTGATATTGTTGCTGTACTAATTAGTATTTGATGAATAAATAAATTCTTATCACGCTAATTGCTAATTAGTTGATAAATAGATAATTCTTGTATCTAATATGTCATCTGCTTGATATTGTTGCTGTACTAATTAGTATTTGATGTGCCTTCAAGTTATTTTATTGTGTTCTCCCCCTTATTGTATTACATGAGAATGCCTTTTTATTATACTAATGGTCTCATAGAAATATATGAAGGCGTGATACTGAATTGAGCTACTTTTTTCTCGTAGTTCCTACTGTACAGAAAGCAAAAGAAGATGCTTTGTGGCGTATGATGCAGACTGTGAGACCAAAGCTACACCTCCCATGAGAAAGCATATCAAGCTTGTCTAGAACACCGAGGAAAGTTCTGTTCATGGTGAAAATGCTGTGATGTAAGCCTCTTAATTTGCTAAAATGTGACTCATGTTCTTAGAGTATTTGTGAATCTTATATGCTTCCAATCTGTTAATTTAATTTTGCTTATTGACGGTGCGTCGGATCTCTGTCATGCGGGACCAGGCCTCCCGTTCGCGCCGCACGCCGCCGGCATGGAGACCCGGACTCGGGCTGCCTCTGTGATGTCGGGTGTGCCGGCGAGGTCTATAGGGACCGCGTGAAGGGGGGCTGGCGCTGCTCGGTTGTGGTTGACAACCTGCAGCTCCGTCGGGAGGATGGCGGTGCCGCTGGTTTGGAGCTGAAGCCGTGTGGCGAGGATGGCGGTGGCGGAGGAGGAAGAGGGCGCCGGCGGCTTTCGGTCAGATGGGTCCCATGTGCCGAAAAGGAGAGCAAGGGGACGGTAGCACCTTCTTCCCATCTTCACCTAGGTAACCTTTGTGTAGTTTTTGGGTGATGTATGATTTCTTCCTTCTAAAAGATGCATGGTAATGTGAGAAAGCTTAATCTGAAACTAATTACGGAGGAGTGCTTTAATTTGCTAGATGTCGTGCTTTAGTTGTAGGAGATGCATGCCTTGTATGCTCATGTCATTATTTTTCTGTTGTCAATTTAGAACTTTCAGAGTTTACATTTGACAATATCTTCTCCTGCCATTGGCTATGCCTATATGATTATAACTCATGTATGATTACAGTGCTAGCTACCTTTTAAACATGGAAGCTTAGGAAAAAGCATGTAAACCAAGACAGAAGCTTACTGTTTGATTCAACAGATTTGATTTGCTCTATTCGTTAAGATCTTTCTCTGCTGCAGGAGAACTTAGAGATGTAACATCAACGTGGTGGGCATACATCAGAAATGCAAGTTCTTGTCAAAGGAAATCTTCACGTAGGTAAAGGTAACCTCAATAGCCTCTCTTAAATTTTGCAACAAGCATCCGTTGTTGCAGGATGGAGCTCTAGAGTAGTTAGTCTAGATTCAACTCTAGAGTAGTTAGTCTAGATTCAACTGAGTTACAAGTGCACCTTTGTCCAGTTATTGCTACCTTTTTTTTGGAAGATTTTAGACTTGCTATCCTGTGTTAATTTATGGTCTGGCTAAATTTTGTCATTCGTTCCCATTCTCGGGTGCTGTCCGGTGGGTTAGTTGCACTCTTCAACGCCTTCATATTTGTTGTCTCCTACACCATTGCCTACACCCTCACCCACTACCACGGCCCCTGCAGCAAGGTAACAGGTCTCTGCCTCGACCGATCTCCTTCGCCAGTTTATATGCAGATGGATGGTCGCACGAACAAAAAGACAATGGTGTCCGAGCTTTGGTTGCAATGCGTTACAGGACGGGAACCTCTTTTATTTCGTTTCCAGTTTCACTTTTTTTAGAACATTTCCAGTTTCACTCTGCCTCTCTTTTTTACTAAAGCAAAGTAGCAACATTTACGTAAACAGAACCGGGTTTCTGCTTTCTTGTTCCTCCATTGTCTTCTGCTCATGTGTTTCCTTCACCCGTATCTCCAAAAGCAATTTACTGCCCCTCCAATTCCATGGAAACTAATGGTGAATCTTATCTACCACCAGTAAAAATCAAACCCCAATACTAACTGGTGACCATAATTTCTATTTTCCTCTTCTATAAGCCCCATATCAATCTCATTTCTGAACCCTGATCATGGGCTTGACCAAAAAAATATATGTTATATGCCTACAAAATGTACCATCGTAAACTTCTTCCCCATATAAATATAATGGTATACTTTTTCCGTACAATATATACTTTGTTGTTCAAATCGAGGCTTTCTACCGATCGTCAGTCCTGCACCAAGGACTAGGCTAGCAAAGTTACATCATTTTGATGTTCTTATCTTGGCATGATGCAAGGCAAAACCAAAAGGGATAGGTTATTTATTGGCCATATTTACTTTGGTTATTAGTTGAGCACATCTGGAGCATCTTTCCGTTATTGCCTGCCTTTCCATTGTTAAGATGCTGGAGGAGACTAACCGTGCTACCGATGTTAACACACTTCTTTCTCTGGGTTTGTTTACTGGCCACATATGGCATCATAATTAGATGCATTAGTATTTTATTGCTGCCAAATGTAAATCGGTACTAATTCTAAATTATTCGATCCAGTTCGGCGGCGCAGCCACGACATCGGCGACATCCATAACAATCGCGGATCGCCGACATCTGGATCGACCGCTGCTCCGTCATCGACTATGACGACGAGCTCATCGACATCATGCGCCAGAGCATCGACATCGCTTGTCTCCAGGTCATTCCCTTCTCTGTTATTTGTCCCTGCTACTAAGTCACTCACATGCTTGGTTTCTCTCAACAAGTATAGTTGATTACATGGGATCACTGTATTGTGCTGATGAAAAGAAACGTGTGTGTATGTGATAGCATTTTTTGCATGATTGATATATGATGGTTGCTTACAATGTACACTGGTATGCATGTATTCTCCACGAACTTAGAATTGGCACTCTCTTTTAGACCAGATCTTCATTCTTGTATTTAAGTTGGTATTAAATCTGGAAGAGGTTTATTGTAGGCTGATGTCTTTTCCATCTCATATTTTTCATCCATGTAATACAAACAAATGCACACGATATAGACGAGAATCTTTTCATGAGCTTCACCAGCCATTTTACAGAATATACAATGCTGTTTTCGTATGCATTTTAATTACATTTACAGCTGTAAGTTTGTGATGATACAAACGAGAATCTTTTCAGTTTAACTATACTTGAAGAGAACCTCTTTGGACTACATTGATCCAAACAATGATATACACTCATGGTCGGACTTGCAGACGGCCATCTGCTGCGCCGAATGTCGCATCATGCTAGGAAGCGATAAGAGGGCCACTATAACCACCAACTGGTCTGAGTTTAGTCGCTGCGCCAACATTCACGAAGGAGACATCTGTGCATTTTGTTTCGGATCACTTCAAAGTGTCGCCTTGTTGTCACCGTGCCTTTGCCTCTAGATGCACCAAACATCGAAGACGCTGCAACCCTGTGTCAATATAATCTAATATAATGTAGCACTAAGTATTCCTAATTATGCTATATCCTGTGATAACCTATGGTTTGTTTTTGGGCCCTCTTATCACATGCTTTTCAAGATGCTAAACCTATGTTGTTGCTTATGTTAAGTGCACTATTATCAGTCAGATGTTTCATGTTCAGATTCCTAATGGGCTTTCTCTGTAAAGTATACATTTCTAATTCAGCTGCTAAGTTTCTTAATCAAAGCAATCCTCCCAAATTAGAATAGAAAAGAGAGTTAAAGGGGCGAGTATAACCAGGCACCGCCCAACTCTTCCTCAAGAGGCGCGCCATGGGCGCGCCCCAACACCTAGTCTGAACATGTGTTATGGCCTCCAACATGTTCAGATCATGAAGAGAAAAGACTTTTTTTGCGGAAGAGAAGAGAAAAGACTGCCTGAGCATGGCCCGAACAGAGAGAGAGGGAAGGGAAGGGCCTTTTTTTGAGACATATGTGCACCTTCGCGGCCTAGGCTCACCTATGTGCACCAACAACTTATGCTAAGCAAGATAAACTACTAGGTGATAGCAAGATATATGTCAAGAAACAATATGGCTATCACAAAGTAAAGTGCATAAGTAAAGGGCTCGGGTAAGAGATAACCGAGGCACGCGGAGACGTCGATGTATCCCGAAATTCACACCCTTGCGGATGCTAATCTCCGTTTAGAGCGGTGTGGAGGCATAATGCTCCCCAAGAAGCCACTAGGGCCACCATAATCTCCTCACGCCCTCGCACAATGCAAGATGCCATGATTCCACTAAGGGACCCTTGAGGGGGGTCACCGAACCCGTACAAATGGCAACCCTTGGGGGAGGTCACCAAACCCGTACACTTTGTCAACCCTTGGGGGCGGTCACCGGAACCCGTCAAATTGCTCGGGGCAATCTCCACAACCTAATTGGAGACCCCGACGCTTGCCCGGAGCTTTACACCACAATGATTGAGCTCCGAACACCACCTACCGTCTAGGGCACCCAAGCACCCAAGAGGAAAAAGCTCAAGGGTATCAAGCACCCAAGAGTAATAAGCTTCTCAACTTGTAACTTCCACGTATCACGTGGAGAACTCAAACCGATGCACCAAATGCAATGGCAAGGGCACACAGAGTGCCCAAGTCCTTCTCTCTCAAATCCCACCGAAGCAACTAATGTTAGGGAGGAAAATGAGAGGAAGAACAAGGAGAACACCAAGAACTCCAAGATCAAGATCCAAAGGGTTCCCCTCACATAGAGGAGAAAGTGATTGGTGGAAATGTGGATCTAGATCTCCTCTCTCTTTTCCTTCAAAAACTATCAAGAATCCATGGAGGGATTGAGAGTTAGCAAGCTCGAAGAAGGTCAACAATGGGGGAAGAACACGATCTCAAAGGATAAGGTATCAATGGGGAAGAAGACCCCCTTTTATAGGTGGGGAGAAAATCCAACCGTTATCCCCTCACTCAGCCTGCACGCAGCGGTACTACCGCATGGAGCTGCGGTACTACCCATGATCGGCTGCGGTACTACCGCTGTAGGTTCTTGATACTACATGTGTGCAGCCTGGCGAGATGAAGGCATGTTGCGCGAGGCAGCGGCGGTAGAAAGCACGGAGTAAAACTTACTTCCGTACCTACTTCGCTGAGGAGGACCTGCGCAAAAATCCAGCGGTACTACCGCACACGAAGGCGGTACTACGCTTAAGCGCGGATGTAAAAATTACGTCGCCCTACTTCGCTCATGCTGCTAAGCCTGGCGAGCCACGGTACTACGGCGCCCAGCGGCGAGTACTACAGCGTAGAACGCGGATGTCAAAATTACATCCGCCCGTACTACCTTCGGCAGCTGCGCGGCACGAGGCCGCGGTACTACCGCTCCCGCAGGCGGTACTACCTTGAGCACCTGCGATACTACGCGGGGACTGCGGTACTACCGCAAGGCCTGCGGTACTACCGCTCGGAGAGCAGTACTACCGCATGCCCCATATCAGCAACACTAGGAGTCCTTCATTTTGTAGAAGACAACGAGAGGAAGCAGTAAAACCAGAACTGCCAAAACTTCGCAAATGAGCTCCGAATTGAGCAAACTCAAGCTTGTTGGATACAAGACAACGAGCATCAAAACGAGACTAGTTATAGTAAGAAGAGGCAGGGGGCGTTGAGGGATCATAGATGTATTTTTCAGAATTTTCTATCGTGCATAGACGGATTTTAGACCACGGGAGCACCCCCTCCCTATCATTGCAAAATTTGCTAAGTGATATTAAGAAGGAAGGAAAAGAAGGATAGGAAAGAAGAAAATAAGAAGAGGAAAGAAAGAACAAGAGGATAGGAAGAAAAGGAGAAATAAATAAGAAGAAGAAAAAAGAAGAAAAAAGAAGAAAAAGAAGAGGAGAAGAAGAAAGGAATCCTCTTTTTTTTCTTCTTTTTTTTCTTCGATCTTCTCCTATATATATTCCTTTCTTCTTCTCCTCTTTATTTCTTCTTTGTTTTCTTATGTTTTATCGGTGCGTAGGTAGTCTATATACCCCTCGAGATAACTTCAACACGAGGGGAGGGTGGATACCTCCCCAATAATATTTTCCCATGTGCGTATGTCGTGTTGATATAAACTCCGATAACTTCAATACGTGGGGGTGGGTGATATACCCTCTCCCGATAACTTCAACACGTGGGGGGTCGATATACCCCTCCCGATAATATATATTATTTTCCCAAGCATGTGCGTATGCGTGTCGATATAAACTCGATAACTTCAACACGTGGGGAAATTGATATACCCCTCGATAACTTCAACACGAGGGGTCGATATACCCCTCCGATAACTAACTGCGTGGAAATTGATATACCCCTCGGTAACTTCAACACGTGGTAGGCGTCAATATACTCCCTCCCGATAACTTCAACACATGGGAAGTCGATATACCCCCTCCCGATAACATTATTTTCCGTGTATGTATCTCGTCTTTGTCGATATTACCCCCTCCTTGAAGCGTTCTCAAGGCCACCCTAAGCCTTGAAGCGTTGTCGAACCACCGAAACCCTAGAAGCAGCGTCGAGGCCACTAATTAATATGATTCCTTATTGTAATTACCTAGCTAGTTCTCGTTTGCCACTAATATATCCATATCTATCATGTTTGAATAATAATTGCCATGTTGTAAATATTTGTAGAAACTATGGACCGCGCCCCGAGGCAGAAGCACACGAAGCGTTGTTGAGGGACATAATCGCAGAAGGAAGTGATGCCGTCGCTCGTTGATGTTTCTCAACGACACCGATGGTCTGGAAGGAGAGGGTGAAGAAGCAGCTGGCTATGATTATGATGGCTCGATGACCCAATGCGGTGCAAGAAGAAGTAGACCACGAGGGCGGCTCGGTGACCGAACCGAGTCGGCCGGTATATATATTAGTTAAGCCTGTCTGACTAGCTAATTGATGCATTCATTGTTTTGGTATGTACACATATTAATTAACTCTCGTCTTTGTTCTTTTTCTAGCCCTCGGATCGAGCACAACCGGTAAAGAGGCGAGGCCGAAGAAAAAGTTGAGCTCGGATGAAAAGTTTGAGATCATAGAAATTGCGCGATGGCCAACCGATTGAACCCATCCGGACAAAGAAGGCATTTGTTGCTCGGTCGGGGTTACGGTTAGGGACAAGATCGATTAGCATCTAGCAATGGTATAGGCCTAAGAACAAAGACCACGAGGTGTCTTATGTCAATGATATCTGAAAAATGATCTTTGGACCGAGCTGAAGTCAAATTTCACCCTACCGCGGAGGATGATCCGGAGAAGCCAGTTGAGCAATTAATCAAGTCTTTTGCTCTTAAGAAGATGGAAGACCTATTCAGGAATTGGAAGAAAGACCTGAATAAGTTTGTCGATAAAAAGAGACCCCAGAATTCAAGGGCAAATATGAGAAGATCGAGAGATGGTGGCCGCATTTGTGGCCCACAAGACATCGGAAAAGAGTAAAAGATGTCGGCGACAAACAAGAAAAATTCTGCAAAGAAGAAGCTTCACCATCATGCGAGGGTCGGTGGCTACCTCATAGCCCGGCCTAAATGGGCCAAGGCTGAGAATGATCTGCTTGATAAAGGGATCGAACCGGAGATAATGAACTGGCGGACCGTTGCGGACTTGGTTCTTGGGGCTGGCGGAACCTTGGACCCTGTATCGAGGAAGTGCATTTGGACGGACGATCAATTGGACATACCAGTCAAGAGGCTTCAGCAATATATCGAAGCGGCATAGCAAGGGCGTTCTTTCGAGACGAGAAGAGCAGCGAGCTTACAATGGCCCTCGGGAATCAGAGCACCACAGGCGGACCACGAGGCACGCCGAGCTCCGTTCGTGGAAGGCTGGGTTTCGGACGCATCGCGGTTACAAATGCGGGAGAGGAGGAAGAAAGTGCAGCAGACCGAGCTGCGGCGCTGCATGCAAGGGTACTGCGATAGAGAGCGAGAAGCGGATCGCAGCAAACGACCTGCCGAAGCTTCCCCAGAAGCTACCCCGCCATCTCAGTGGAGAAGCAGCGGGGCTTCCACCGAGCTGCTTCAGCCGGAGCATGCCTTGACGGCTCCTGCCAGCTATCCCGTGGATGCTATCATGGAGGCTGAAAATTTCCACCTTATGGCGCAATGGATGAATTTGAAGGTCAAGGCGGCTGTTGGCTCTGTTTATCCTACTAAATCTGGTGCAAATTTTCACTGCTGGCCTAATCTAATCCATGAGTAAACAGTAAGGATGGCAAAAACGGTATGCATCTCATACCGATACCTAAGCATGTGAGCATGTACAGTACATAGAACCGAAACATCTAGGAACAACATATATCGGCTAGCACATGAGCGAGCAAATATGGGATGAGCAGGTCATACCCTCCGGTTGGCCAGGCCAGCGGCGTGATAGCGACAGCCTCGGCATCAGCCAAGGCCTTCTTCTTGGCGACTTCGTGCGTCGAGCCATGGAGTCGATGTAGAGGAAGTAGTGGAAGCGGCGGATGAAGGCGGAGCGGATCGGGAGCAGTCTCGTCGAGGCGCTCCCAAAAACCTTATTGCCGTTCTCCGGGACAGGATCTCGAGCAGCGGGGTTCGGAGGCACCTGCTCTCCCGACCAACCGTGCCGCGGTCATCGGGATGGGATCGCGGAAGCAGCACAAGGAGAGAACAGTAGATGATTGCTAGGGTTATGCGAGAGGGTGAGTGAACTGAGTTAGGGTTCACTCCAGCGGCGATGCCTTCTTATATAGGCCGTCGGTAGATGGGCTGGGCAGGCCCATGACCGAATCATGAACAGCCCACGATCAACGTCTCGGACAGTGGCGCTTCCGTGGCGACTTCGTTACTTAATTAACAATTAATTAACCATTGCTGGCGGCAAAAATAAGCCGTCTCGGCTCATTCCGCAACCCGCAACCTACGGCCAGCGTCGTGGCGGCGAGGCAGGCGGCGGAGGAGGAGGAGGAGGCGTGCACAACTCCTATTCCCAAGCTCCCAATAGCAAGTGGTAGAGCAGCCCTTATAAAGAGGTCTCACTCTTCTTCTTTGTAGCAGTATGGGACTAAACTTCCCACACTTCCCACCACTTGCATTACACATGCATGGGCCTTAGAGATTAACTAGGGATTATTGTCTTATATGGGCCTAAGCCCATCCATAATCCATCAATCCCCCACCAGATCTCGAGGCACATAAGTTTGTCAACTGTTCCAAACAATGTTTGATATACCAGAATTTTCAGTGGAGACTTTTAAGTTGAACTTCCACCTTGAGCAATAGGTTGGACTTCTTCTGGCTGAACAATGGACTATGCCTTGAATTGCCGGTTTGGCGTGTAGAAGTTTAGCATATTGTTGCTAATCGTGGCTGCGAAGGCTAAACCCCATGGGTGGAGCTTATTAGTCATACTCCGTACCTTCTTATGAGCTTCCTAGAGATCACCCAATCTCATAGGCTGTGACCAGCGATCGGGCTCACATAGTGTGTTCCTCCAAAGAATGCTCTGTAGGTTAGCATCTTGCTTACATAAGATTTGGAACACATTAAGACAAAAGTCAGCCTGCCTTACATAATTGAGAGTATTATTGCATATCCAGCGAGTGGGTTAATTAAGGATACTCTCCTCGGTTGACATTGGATTGTTTTCGAGGTCCTAATTCACGGGATCTCCGATCACATAGGTTGGAGTTACCCCATGGCAACTTCGTGGGTCTCATACCCATATCCCTCGATGCATTTTCTATCACAATCCGTGATAGCCCTTTAAATCAAAAGGGTTTGCAGATTCTTAGCCGTCGGATATAATCCAGCGTTATTACTCGGAGTTTCTTGATTTTCGACAGATTTCAATCTTCTTCTTATGTGCTTTGTGGATTTCATGTTGTCCTTTGAACTCTTAGCCTTGGCAATTACTGTTTGATTGTCACAGTTCATAAGGACATCCGGCTTAGTTTATCAACCACCGCAAATCCATCAAAAGCTCTGAAAACCATTCTGCTTAGATGATGTGTCTAATCTTTGTGAGTTTTGCTTCCATGGTCGATCTGGTTAAGATAATGCTGCACAAGTCTTCGAGAAACAGCACCACCACCAAGTGTGAAGACATGTCACTTGTGGCTTTCATCTCATCGACATCGGATATCAATTTGAATCACTATACCCCTCAAGTACCGTCGGGTACGAGAATATTGAATTCCGTAGTTCGCGGTACCTTGCGAATAACGCATCACTAAGCTCAATAGCATGCCAATGCACATCTCGGATTGGAATCAAACTGGCTCAGTTTGCACACAACAAATGAGATGTCAAGGCGAGTAGCACATGCTAGGTACATCAGTGAACCAACCACTTGAGAATATCTCAATTGATCTATAGCCGTGCCTTCGAACTTTTGAATCCGCCGCTAGGATCATATGGTGTTCTTGAAGGTTTGCGGTCCGAATATCCAAAGCGGCTCAAAATCTTCTCAACATAGTGGGATTGCAAAAGTGTAATTCCACCATCAGTATTTCTCAGTAGCTTGATGTTCAAGATAACATCAGCCATGCCCAGGTCTTTCATCTCAAAGTTATGAGATAGAAAAGCCTTGACATCCTTAATTACTTTGAGGTGGGTCCCAAATATCTGTATGTTATCAACATAAATACAGTACAACTCCTTGACCCACCATACCGATAGTATACACATTTATAAACCGTTGACAACAAAGCCAGCAGATGTCAAAGTTGTATTAAACTTCTCATGCCATTGCTTAGGCGCTTGTTTCAGGCCTTATAAAGATTTCACTAGCTTACACACCTTTCTTTCCTGACCATTTACTACAAAGCCATCCGGCTGTTGCATGTAAATTTCCTCGTCTAGCTCTCCTTAAGGAAAGCCGTCTTAACGTCCATCTGATGAATGAGAAGACCATGCGAGGCAGCCAAAGCGAGTAACACTCGAATGGTTGTCAGCCTAGCTACAGGTGAGTAAGTATCAAAGAAATCCTCTTCTTCCTTTTAGGTATAACCCTTGGCCACAAGCCTAACCTTGTACTTCTCAACAGTACAATCGGGCCCTAAGCTTCCTCTTGAACACCCACTTACATCCCAATGGTTGGCAACCATAAGGGCGATCGATGATCTCCCATGTCCCATTAGCCATGATGGAATCCATCTTGCTACGGACGCGTCCTTCGATGGTCGGCATCACGAGATGCATAAGCTTACGAAATGGAAGTGGGAGTGTCATCATCCACAAGGCACTGCGAAATCATCACCAAAAGACTTTGCAGTCCTTTGTCTCTTGCTCCTAACGGAGCTTCCAAATCATCCTCGATGAACTTTCATCACTTTTGTGTTCATAATATTCCATCGAATGGCAGGTTCAAGAGTCTCATCAGATTCGGTCTAGAACTGCTTTGCATATCTCTCATGGGAAAATATCCTCAAAGAATGTAGCATCCTTAGACTCTATAATTGTACCGACCTTACGGTCGGTACCTCAATTCACCACTAGAAATCTATAGCCAGCGTTGTTCTTAAGCGTAGCCCAAATTAGCATGATCCACGGTCTTTGGTCCAAGCTTACGCTTTTTGGGGATCGACACATTGACTTTCGTAAACAACCCCAAGTGCTTAAGTAAGAGAGTGTAGTTCTTTTCTTTTCCCATTGCTCATAGGGAGTAGTCTCATTATCCTTGGGAACATTATTCAGGAAATGACATGATGTCAATACAGCCTCCCCACCATGCCTTAGATAAACCCAATGTATCTAACATGGCATTAGCCAAATCTGTTAGAGTCACGGTTTTCCGTTCGGCCACCCATTTATTTGGGGTGAATAGGGAGGCGTCCTCTCATGAATAATACCATGTTCCGCATAGAATAAATCAAACTCACTAGAAAAGTACTCTCCACCACGATCAGACTAGACTCGTTTTATTTTCTTCTCAAGTTGGTTCTCAACTTCAGCCTTATAGATTTTAAAGTAGTGTAGAGCCTCATCCTTTGTATTTAACAAATACACATAACAGAACCTAGTTGAATCATCAATCAAAGTCATGAAGTATTTCTTTCCACCTTTATGCAACACACCATTCATCTCATAGAGATCTGAATGTATGAGCTCTAGTGGTGCCAGGTGTCTCTCCTTCATGAGCTTGTGAGGCTTACGAGGTTGCTTAGCTTGCACCACGTATGGCACTTAGAGCCTTTGGCTAAAGTGAAAATCGAATTAGATTCATCTTAGCTAGCCGCGTCATACAACTGAAATTTATGTGACAAATACGTGAATGCCAAACCTCACATTCGTTTGTATTAGAATGAATTTGGTTCATGACTTTATTACAGAAATCCTCCAGGAAAAGGTGAAACAAACCACCACAATCATATCCTTTTCTAACAAATAGTCCATACCGAGATCGACTAGTTTGTTAGACTCAAATACTAACAAACCCTTCTTTACATAGAAGGAGACACTAACAATTCTTCTTGATAAGCGGGGACATGTTGCCGTTCTTGATTGCACGATCTTTCCGAAGTAAACTTCAGATCTACCGTGCCAACACCATGAGCAAGTATCACGAGCCATTCCCCATCGAGGCGGAACAATCTCGTGCGACCACGGTAGGAAGAAAACAAAGACACATCAGCACACACATGAATATTGGCCCGATGTCAACCCACCAATCGGTGGGTGACAAAGCTGAAAGTATAGTAAGCAGATTACCATACCGGATGCCGCATCATTGTTGCTCGAGTGACATTCATAGACTTGGAGTCTGTCTGGCTTCTTGTACTTGTTTGGGCACTTATTTGCCCAATGTTCATCTGAACCACAAGTAAAGCAGCCATCTCTCTTTTGTCTTTCTTCTTACCCTTCTTCTTAAAGGTAGTATTACTGTTGGACGAGTTCTTTCCCTTGAACTTGTGGAAGTTCTTACGCACCACATTGGCGTTAGAAGAACCCTCGCCCCTTTCACGTGTGAGTCCTTTGCTCTCAAGTTCTGCTCAACACTTAGATGGTGATGACATCCTCAACAGAGAATTCACGTCTCAAGTGCTTGAGAGAAGTAGCAAAGTTCCTTCATCGGGAGGAGTTTTGTGATAATGCAACCCGCGACAAACTTGTCAGATAACTCACATAAGGAGCTCCAATTCCTTAGCGATGCATTATATCTCATGGGCCTGGTCCAATACTGAAGCGGTTATCAACCATTTTGTAATCATGGAACTGCTCCATAGCATACAAATCGCTTCGACATCGGGTTATTACATCATTGGGTGAAAGAACAGCGGATTAGATTCAAGTGGATGGATCCAAAGTGATAGACTATCACTTTGGATCCATCCACTGAATCTATCTGATTCTTTCCACTGAATACATCCATTTAAATCTAATCCGTGGTTCTTTCACCCAATGATATAATATCATCATCATCGTAATATCATTAACAACTTATCATCATAATACATAGTCATACAACAACTCCTCCTCATCATCATTATCATTCATGAATCATCATATAACAACTTGGTAATCACAACTCCTCCTCATCATCATCATAGTAGTCATAATCACAACTCCTCCTCCTCCTCCTCATCATCATCATCAACTCTAACACATTGTAGCACATAATAACAACTCCTCATCATCATCATAGTCATAATCAACACTAACTAACTGTTCATAGTACCTAGGACCTACTCCTCTCTCCTAGGTAAAATAGCATAAAACAGGTAAACCGGTCCATCTCCAAAATGGAGAATGGAGATACACCTATCTCCAACTTGTGGCTGGCGCACATTCATGTTGTCTCCAATTAGTTGCTGTATGCATTCATTACCTTGCTCCATTCTTTGATATTGAGCCTTCCATCTTTTAAAGAAATCGGTATGCCTTGTGGTAAGCCTTGAGAAGTTGGTGAAGCTAACCATATGCATATGACCTTCGATAAACATCATGTCGGGCACAACCTCCTTGAGGAGCTTACGTTGAAGAACATAATAGTAACATATATAGTTAGCAATGTAGTTTACTTAAGAAGAATATATGCAATGAAGTTACCATCATTAACAAAATCATAGCAAGTTTTTGGCAATGAAGTTACCAACGTGCAACTCATGGACTAGTGGCACGTATCCACTAGAATTTGGGCTGATAGAGTGATTGGTCTTAAAGGCCTCAAAATCATCTATGAATGAGACGAGATGACCTTTCTCCTCACAATTAAGCTTAGAGCCATAGCTGTAGTATGTCATGTCTACAGCCTTCCGAGTATTTCTTGAAGATAAGAAATAAGCTGACAATTATAAATAAACAAGTTTAATAGCGATGAACACCAAATATTTTTAAATAAATAATATAAATTATTTAACTTAACAAATTAGTTTGACAAACTCACATTTAGGCAAAATTGGAAGCATATCCAGATCCCCCAGATGTCGATATTATTTTCAATATCATCATCTTCGGCGTGAATATTCAATGTTATTTGCATATTCTCCTCAAATCCATATGCCTTGTGAGAGCTACCCAATTAGAACAACGAAATGGGAGTGATTAAGCGCGTTGTACAACAACTTTCGAAGCATATAATCTTTCCCTTTCATTAAAAACCTACCATTTTGAAATTTTCCTATTCCATTAAAAATTCAATCCAAATATTTATCCCCTCAATTTCCTAAAATTTCATTCACATTTAATTTCAAAATTTTAAAATTATAAAAACAAAAATTAATGGAATTCCGGAAAACAAACATTATTACATCACGGGTTTCCAAGATTAGTTTCCCGAAAATTCGGATCTCACTTTATAAATGGTGGGCATCCCTCTCGTTATTTATTCTGAAAAACGGTTTCTTCCCAAGTGCAATTAACAAAATTCTCAAGGAAAAACCCCTCACCCAATCGGATTCTTCATTCCTTTAACCTCGGGATTGGAGCTCCCTCCCATTCAAATTTATTTTCCACCAAAATTCTTGGATTTTCAAATTTAAGAAAAAAACATTTTGGGAACTTCCTTTAATGGTGGACCAATCCTTCATGTTTTTTGGACCTCGGTAATTGGGTTCCCTCCCCTTTTGGGTTTTGGCAAGAATCCATGGGAGAAGAAGGGGGAAGGAGGAAGCAAACCCCTTGGGCGACAACCAACGCCCTTCTTTTCCTTTGGTGGCCTCCCACCCTTTTTTGCTCTTATACCCAAAATTAAAAACCCAAAGTGGTTTGAAACTTTTTCCAAATCCGGCAACCCGAATTTTCAATTCTAGACCCTTCCTGGTAAATTCCACCAAAAATCAAGGTGGACTTTTGGCCAAAATAGGAATATTTCGGGGTTGAAATTTCCCGGAGCAATTTGAATCCCCTCGGGAAAAACTTAGGTCACCTTTTTCTGAAACAAAGTTTTCCCCCTTACCATAAGATTTTAAATTAAATTTTCTTATCGGATTTATCTTTTAAATTTAACACTTAAATTGTTTCAAGGTATCTTATACCATTAATCTAATTAAATTCTCGAAAAATTATTGGTCAAATTGGGGGTTCCTGGCAAACCTAGGCCATAGGGGACGCCTATTTATTTAATATTTTATTTAATAAATAATAATTAATTATTATTATAAAAAATATTTTAGGACATTAAACTTGGCAATTTGGTTAATTTGACTTAATTTAACTAAAATAGGGGGGTGGGTTTTGGCCACCAATTTTAAAAAGTAAGGAGTAACTTGAGGATGAATATTCTAAGGGGGGAAGACCGACCAAATAAAACTTGCCTTTTCCCACCAAGTTTGGAAAATTTTAGAATTAATAGTCCCAAACAATTCCTTTGAATTCAAAATATAAGGGAATGAAAATAATTAAATTGAATAAATTTATTTGGAAAGAAATTCAAAATTTTAACCAAATTTTTTTTACAAAATTTCTATCCTAAATTTCCACT
Organism: Aegilops longissima; assembly: GCA_021605205.1. Taxonomy (NCBI): domain Eukaryota; kingdom Viridiplantae; phylum Streptophyta; class Magnoliopsida; order Poales; family Poaceae; genus Aegilops; species Aegilops longissima. The sequence continues at coordinate 32,972 of JAHIAM010001918.1, forward strand.
AAATTTTTATTACAATTTGGATAAATAAAATTTTTTTGTTCAAAACATTTTTTTAAAATTTTCAATAAAATTTTTTGCTAAAACCTTTGGGGATCATAATTAAATTTTTCAAATTTTCAACGGCATAACAAATTTTTAAAATTTGGGCCCCTTCCCTACTTCAAAATTTCTAATTTATTAAAAAAAAAAGAAAATTTTAAAAAAATTAAAAAAAAAAAACAAAAAATTTAAAAAAGGAAAATTAAATTTAAAAGAAGAAAAGAAAAAAAGAAAAGGAAAAAAAAAAAGGAATAGTAAGAAGAAGAAAATGAATTATTTTCTTCCCTTCTTATTTCTCCCACATTCCTTTCTTTTCCCCATTTCTTCTTTGTTTTTTATGAAAACGAGTAACCTTGGCAAATACCTGAATTAACAAGGGGTAAACCTCCCCGATAATAAACCCCATTCTTTTTAAACCCTTAATTCAATCTCATTGGGTCATTCCCTCTTTTCAAACCCTTTGGATTACCTCCCCAAATATTATAATTTTATTTTCCCATGCTGTTATATTATCTTCTTAAATTGTTTTAACAATCATTTTATACCCCAAATTTAACATTTGGGGGCTAACCTATTAACATGTGGGACCAATCCCCTTCCCATTTCTTTTGCTTGGGGTTTTTACCTCCCCGAAAATTAATTTTCCAAAGGATCAAATGGCGAAACCCCTTTTGGAATTTTTGGGCCAAACCCCAAACCCTTGAAGGGGTTGCCCGAGGCCAAAACCCAAAAGGCGCCAAGGACCTTTAAAGGGCCCCTTATTGTTTACCTGGTGGCCTTTCCCTTTTCCCTTCTTCGTTTAATAAAATTGCCCAAAATATTTTAAAAATCCCCGGAAGCGAAGAAAAACTTTGTTAGGGCCATTCGAAGGGATCCTCCCTTGAGCCCTTCCACGGGTCTAAGGAGGGGGAAAACAGGTGGCCATTTATATCCCGAGGCCCCAATGGGTGAAGGAAGGGTAGCCTTTGGGGGGTTGAGGGTTTCCGGTTATATATGGGCCCCCTTTCCTTTTTAAGGGGTTTTTGGTTTCCCTTTTAAAAATTTTTTTTTTTCCCCTTTTTTTTTTGATTTTTTTTTCCTTTAAAAAATTTTTTTGGGGGTTTTTTTTTTTGGGGAAATTAAATTGGTTGTTTTTCCCAGAAAAATTCCCTTTTTGACCCTTTTTCCTTTTTAAAAAATTTTGGGGATTTTTCCCCCCTTTTTTTTTTTTAAAAAAACCAAAAGGGGGTTTTCCAAAACCCCCCCAAAAAATTTTTTAAATTTTTAAAAAAGGGTTTTGGGTTTTAAAAACCCGGGGTTTTTTTTAATATTTTAAAAAACCCTTTTTTTTTTAAAAAAAAATAAAGGGGTTTTTCCCCCAAAAATTTAAAAAAATTTAAAAAGGGGGGGGAAAACCCAAAATTTTTAAAGGGGTTAAAGGGAAAACCAAATTTTTTTCCCCCCTTTTCCCGTTTTGGAAAAATTTTAAAAAACCCAAACCAAATTAAAAAAAAAAAAAAAACCCCCCCTTTTTTTTTTTTTGGGGAGCAAACCAATTTTTTTAAAAATTTTTGGGGGGGGTTTTTTTTCAAATTCCCAAATTTTTTAAAAAAAGGGTTGGGTTTTAAAAAAAAAAATAGGAAAAAATTTTTAAACAAGTTTTTGAAAAGGGGGGGCCCCGGAGGGATTTTTTTTTAAAATTTTTTTTTTGGGGGGAAAAAAGAAAAAAAGGGGGAAAATTTTTGGAAAACCCTTGGGGAAAAAAAAAAAAGGGGAAAAAAAAAAAAAAAAAGGGAAAAAAGGAAAAAAAGGAAATTGGGGGGTTTGGAAAAAAGGGAAAAAAAGGAAAAAAAAAAAGGGGGGAAAAAATTTTTTTTTTTTCCCCCCCGGGCCCCCCCCCCCCAAAAATTTTTTTTTTCCCCTTTTTGGGGGTTTTTTTTTGGGAAGGTAAAACCCTTTTTTTTGGGGGGGGGGGTTTTTTTCCCCCCCTTTTTTTAAAAATTTAAAAAACCCCCTTCCCCCCAAAAAAAAAAAATTGGGGGGGTTTTTTTTCCCCCCCTTTTTAAAACCCCGGGGGGAAAAAACCCCCCCCCCAAATAAAAATTAATTTTTGGGGAAAAAAACGGGGAAAAAAAAAAAACCCAAAAAAAAAAAAATTTTTTGGGGGCCCCCCTTTCCTTTAAAAAACAAGTTGGGGGAAAAGGGGAAAAAAAAGGGGAAAAGGGGGGAA
>JAHIAM010001919.1:0-55205 GCA_021605205.1 Aegilops longissima
TATGCTCCAAGCTACAATTGGTCAAGAGGAGCACCCACACCCTACAAGGTTCAACTAAGTGACTCCGGCACTATACGAGTCGAGCATACGGTCCAAGTCTCCTTCAAAATTGGTGCTTATGAAGACACTTTGGAGTGTGATGTGGTCCCAATGACCGTTTGCCACCTCCTTCTTGGTTGACCATGGCAATTCGACCGTGGTGTCATCCACAATGGGCGAACCAATCACTATAGCTTCAAGATGAAAGGGAAGGAGTATGTGCTACGACCTATGTCTCCTAGTCAAGTGATAGCCGACAAGCAAGCCACCAATCATAGAGAAAAGAGTGAGAAAGTGATCCACCCAAAAGTGAGTGAGAGCCACAAGCCAAATTTGAGCGACTCTTCGCCTAGAGAGAAAAACCTCATTCTATTTGCCACCAAAAGTGAGATGAGAGAAGTGTGTGAGAACCCATCTATCGTAATGCACTTTGTCCTTGTGTGCAAGGATGGAGAACCAAAAACTAACACCATTCACGAGCTACCTTTGGTGTTTCAATCTCTTTTACAGGAATTTCAAGATGTTTTCCCCGATGAGCTACCTCCGGGTCTACCTCCTCTTCGAGGCATTGAGCATCGAATCGACCTCATCCCCGGAGCGCCTCTACCAAACAAAGCTCCATACCGAGTCAATCCGGAAGAAACCAAAGAGATTCAACGACAAGTACAACAACTCATCGACAACGGTCATGTACGTGAAAGCTTAAGCCCTTGTGTCGTTCCCGTTATTCTTGTGCCTAAGCCCGATGGAAGTTTCCGCTTGTGTTCCGATTGTAGACCTATCAATGCTATTACCGTTCGATATAGGCATCCCATTCCTCGCTTAGATGACATGCTTGATGAACTTAGTGGAGCCAACTTTTCTCAAAATTGATCTTAAAAGTGGCTATTACCAAATCCGCATACAAGAGGGTGATGAATGGAAAACTGCTTTCAAAACCAAATTTGGTTTATATGAGTGGTTAGTGATGCCTATGGGTCTTCGGAAGCTCCGGTACTTTTGTGCGCCTTATGCATCATATGCTTCATCCTTACATTGGAGTCTTTGTTGTGGTCTACTTTGAGGATATTCTTGTGTTTAGCAAAACCATGAAAGAACACATCAATCATGTAAAATCTGTGTTGCAAACTCTTCGAAAGGAAAGCCTTTATGCAAACTTGAAAAAATGCACTTTTGGAGTTGACAAAGTGGTTTTCTTGGGTTTTGTTGTTTCCTCAAAGGGTGTCCATGTTGATGAATCTAAAATTAAAGCAATCAAAACTTGGCCCCAACCCACCAATTTGCAACAAGTGCGAAGTTTTCTTGGTCTTGCGGGTTTCTATCGTCGCTTTGTGAAAGATTTTAGCACAATTGCCGCTCCTTTGCATGCTTTAAGCAAGAAGAATACTCCCTTTGTTTGGGGAACTTTGCAATCAACCGCTTTTGATGAGCTCAAATCTTTGCTTACTCATGCTCCGATTCTTGCTTTGCCCAATTTTGACAAAACTTTTGAGGTTCATTGTACCGGCATTGGCGGAGTTTTGATGCAAGAAAAACGAGCCATTGCTTATTTTAGTGAAAAACTCTCCGGTGCTCAACTTAATTATCCCATCTATGATAAAGAATTGTATGCTTTAGTGCGTGTGCTTCATGTTTGGGAACATTACCTTAGACCTCATGAGTTTGTCATCCATACCGATCATGAAACGCTTAAGTACCTCAAAGGTCAAACTAAATTGAACAAGCGCCATGCCAAATGGAGTGAATTCATTGAATCTTTTCCTTATGTGATCAAGTACATTAAGGGTAAAGAGAATGTAGTTGCCGACGCGCTTTCACGCATATGCATGCTTGTCACTCAACTTGAGTTGAATGTTATTGGTTTTGAGCATATAAAAGACTTGTATGAGCATGATCCATCTTTTGCTTCTCCTTATGCTAAGTGTTTGACGATACGCCTTGGGAACAATATTACATCAAGGATGGTTACCTTATGCGAGCTAACAAACTTTGCATTCCCGAGTCTTCTCTTCGTTTGCTACTTTTGCAAGAAGCTCATGGAGGCGGACTCATGGGACACTTTGGACGCGACAAGACATTCGCCACGCCTCCAACAACTACTTTTGGCCCAAGATGTTCATGACGCATAACGCTTCACCAACCGATGCTACACATGTCGCAAAGCTAAGTCTAAAGCTCAATCTCATGGTCTTTACATGCCTCTTCCTATTCCATATCAACCATGGGAAGACATTAGTATGGGTTTTGTACTTGGTTTGCCTAGGACTCAAAATGGCAAGGATTCCGTGTTTGTTGTTGTGGATAGATTTTCTAAGATGGCACATTTCATTCCTTGCAACAAGATAGACGATGCTTCACATGTTGCAAATCTCTTTTGTAGGGAAATCTTAAGACTCCATGGCGTACCAAAGACAATCGTCTCCGATCGTGACGTCAAGTTCTTGAGTTACTTTTGGAAGACCCTATGTGCCAAGCTCGAAATCAAGCTCTTGTTCTCCACGGCATACCATCCTCAAACCGACGGCCAAACGGAGGTGACGAACCGCACACTCTCCACTCTACTTCGTGTCTTGATCAAGAAGAACATCAAGGAGTGGGAGGCATGTCTACCCATCGCCGAGTACGCCTACAATCGTGCAAGACATTCAACTACTGATGAGGACATCAATACCATTGTTACACCCACAGCCCCTGCTGCTATACATACTGGACCAACTACTAGAGCTCGCGCACGCCAATTGAATTATCAGGTACTTTCGTTTCTTGGTAACGATTCCAATGTTCATGAGAATATGATGCTGCCTAAATTGGATACATTTGTTTTGCTTACAAATGAAGGGCCTACCATGGACAAGAAAGATGAACCTTGGAGCAAGTTCAAGCATGGAGATGTTGGCATGCGCAAGGGGAACAAGAACGGAGTTACAAGTGATGATTCCAGGACTTTGAAGCCACCCTAATGAGTGCATGAGGCCTTGGACGAAATATACAAGATGCCACTTCATAATATTCGTCCATAGGCTATTCTAGGTGCTCGTCACCTTATTATTGGGCCAGCCCATGTAATTTCGAAATACTTAAGTATAGGCTATTTTAGAGTCCGTATGTGTGGGGAAACAAGAGTTAGGGTTGATTTTGATGAGGACATCAATACCATTGTTACACCCACAGCCCCTCTTGCTACATATCTTGGACCAATTACTAGAGCTCGCGACGCCAATTAAATTATCAGTACTTTCGTTTTTTGGTAATGATTCTAATGTTCATGAGAATATGATGCTGCCTAAATTGGATACATTTGTTTTGCTTACAAATGAAGGCCCTAGCTTGGAGAAGGATGGACATTGAGCAAGAACAAGCATGGAGATAATGCCATGCAAGGGGAACAAGAACGGAGTTACAAGTGATGATTTCAAGACTTTGAAGCCACCATAATGGATGCATGAAGCCTTGGACGAAATATACAAGATGCTACTTCATAAATGTCGCCCCGAGGCTATTCTAGGTGCTGCGTCACCTTATTAGTGGGCCAGGCCCATGTAATTTCGAAATACTTAAGTATAGGCTGTTTTAGAGTCCGTATGTGGGGAAACAAGAGTTAGGGTTGATTTGGACCCTCCCCAAGGGCCACGAAATTCCCCCCTCTTCCTCCATATATACAGCCCTTAGGGCACCGTTTAGACCTTGGGTTTTGTTTAGATTAAAAGTTCGCCATAGCTGCAACTTCGCGTGCCGTTTGTGTTCAACGACTGCACAAAGCGCCACAGAACCCCACCTTGATCAATAAAGCTTTCATCTTATATTCGCAATATCCAGATTGCAATCTCAGTTTCTTGCTTGTTCTTCGTTTGCTCGCAGGAAATAGGCCCTCGTGGTCAGGTTGATCGTGCTCGGCGTGGTCAATAACCCTCGGAAGTTGGTTTAGCGATTGCTAAGGCGCGACGTCCAAGACGTTTCGTAGTCGGATCGTCAAAGTCGACTCCCACGAAACGATAGCCACCATCTCATCGAAACATCGGGACACCTTTGCCTCTATCAAGTGGTATCAGATTTTCGGTTGCTCGGTGAGATTTTACAGTTTTTCGTAGATTAGATCGAGTCTGTTCTTCATACCTAAAGTCCACGAAAAAGCCACAAAAAAAAGAGGGTTAGTTCATCATATCCGAACCAATCGAGCCTTTGCATAATCTTTTTAGGGTTTTGCTTTGTTGAATTTGCGGTTGCATCGTCGTGTCTAGTTCTTTGGTATTAGCGTCTAGTCTTTTAGAGTTTCGAGTTCGGTCATAAGTTGTCACGCCGCCACCGCACCATCATCATCGCCTCGCCACCTACCATCACCGCTTCAATCCGTATCCATATACCACCACCAATCCGTGTCCATATACCACCACCGATCCATATCCATATACTACCACCACTACCACCACCGCCGCCATATACCACCACCATATATCCACCACCAATCCGAAGTTCCTTGCATATTAGGGTTGTTTTCGAGATCCATCTAGTTTCCGATTCGTGTTTCCTTGCTGGAGTAGGTTTCGGAAAAAAAAAAAGAGTCTGGAAACCACCCTCCGTTTAGGCCCAAAATTTTCCGAAAACGTACTTGTCAAAAAAAAAATTGGCTATCCTATTTTTCGGTGTTTATAAGCGTATTGAGACAGTCGCCGTTATAGAAAGTTTTTTTTTGATCCGTTTCCAGTTTTTGGGTCCGGCAATCGAAAAAAAAATTGGTCAAAAAATTTCGTGCCCATCCCGTTAGTTTGACACTGGAAGAGTTTTGAGACACTCGCCATTATAGTGATTTTTCGCCAAAAAAAAAAAGAGAGCGCAAAAAAAAAAAAAGGCAAAAAAAAAAAGCAAAAAAATTTCCAGAGTGTGCTTTTCCCTTGTTTACGTGCAGTGCCGTGATTTTGTTAGTGTTCTAGGCTCGCGTCTCTAGCACGGTCTAGCCTAGGACCAAAGACAAGATCGTCGTTGAGCGCTTATTCAACTTTGCATCTCTGAATTGATTATTGCTAACCTTTTTTTGCTACCATATTATAAGCCTTCCCAGCTCCACATACATCTACATCGTGCGTTTGACTCTCCCCGTAATCGCTCTATCCAAGCTTTGAGAGTTTTGACTACATCGGTTGCCGATCACCTTTCTTCTTGGTAAGAACTGGTAAGAATTTGAGATTTGCTCGACGGATTTGTGACATCCACCACACCATCACCACCACTTCCTAGTAGTCCTGTCGAATCATATTCTTGTGTGTTTCTATTGCTGCTAACCATGGTAGGATCACAAGTCATTTAGACCGATTGGGAGAACATGACAAACAAAGCGCTACATGATAAGTTTCAACAAATGATGAGTGGGCAGGTGGACGATGTGCTAAATAGATTTGAAGAGGCCATGGAGAAGATAGATGGCATTGAGAAGGCGTTCAAACAAAGCTCGATAACAAGTTTAATGAATTGCTCGCGTCTACCACCACCACCACCGGCTGCACCTAACGCACCTCTACTACAACAACACGGACTACCTCCACATCATGAAACAGCCCTCCGCCGAGCTTCCCGTGTCCCTCTTCACCTGGCCAAGCTCTTTGGTGCTGATGAGGACATCAATACCATTGTTACACCCACAGCCCCTCTTGCTACATATATTGGACCAATTACTAGAGCTCACAAGACGCCAATTAAATTATCGTACTTTCGTTTCTTGGTAATGATTCTAATGTTCATGAGAATATGATGCTGCTTAAATTGGATACATTTGTTTTGCTTACAAATGAAGGCCCTAGCTTGGAGAAGGATGGACATTGAGCAAGAACAAGCATGGAGATAATGCCATGCTAAGGGGAACAAGAACGGAGTTACAAGTGATGATTTCAGGACTTTAAAGCCACCATAATGGGTGCATGAAGCCTTGGACGAAATATACAAGATGCTACTTCATAAATGTCGCCCCGAGGCTATTCTAGGTGCTCGTCACCTTATTAGTGGGCCAGCCCATGTAATTTCGAAATACTTAAGTATAGGCTGTTTTTAGAGTCCGTATGTGGGGAAACAAGAGTTAGGGTTGATTTCGGACCCCTCCACCAAGGGCCACGAAATTCCCCCCTCTTCCTCCATATATACAGCCCTTAGGGCACCGTTTAGACTTTGGGTTTTGTTTAGATTAAAAGTTCGCCATAGCTGCAACTTCGCGTACTTCGTTTGTGTTCAACGACCAGACAAAGCGCCACAGTAACCCCACCTTGATCAATAAAGCTTTCATCTTATATTCGCAATATCCAGATTGCAATCTCAGTTTCTTGCTTGTTCTTCGTTTGCTCGCAGGAAACAGGCCCTCGTGATCAGGTTGATCGTGTTCGGCGTGGTCAATAACCCTCGGAAGTTGGTTTAGCGATTGCTAAGGCGCGACGTCTCTGACGTTAAGTAGTCGGATCGTCAAGGTCGACTCCCACGTAAACGATAGCCACCATCTCATCGAAACATCGGGACACCTTTGCCTCTATCGGTGTCTGCTGTTGATACTACTGTGGCTCCTGCTGCAAGGGGAGGATGATTATGTGAGAGCTTACGAGGATGAGGTTGATCAACATCGAACCACGTGCAACCACCAGCACCACAACCACCAGGTCGTCCACATGCAAATAATGGCAATGTTGGGCTCCCCTTCAGTACGAGATCATGACCATCTCCCTAAACTGAAATTGAATATTCCACCATTTGAGGGTAGATATGTTCCCGATATATATCTTACTTGGGAATTAGAAACTGAACAACGATTTACATGTTTACAATATCCCGAGGAGAGACGTGTTCTGCTGCTGTTTGTGCTTTCACTAGCTTTGCATGTGTTTGGTGGTCTGAACATTGTAGATTATATCCTGTTCCAGCTACTTGGGCTGCTTTGAAAACTGCTATGCGTACTCGTTGGGTTCCACCATATTATCAGCGTGAATTACTTCAAAATTGCAGCGCTTAAGACAAGGAAAAATTCGGTAGAAGAATATTATCGGGAATTACAAACTGGCTTGATTAGATGTGGTATTGTTGAGGAGAATGAAGCTATGCTTGCACGTTTTCGGGTGGATTAAATAGAGAGATTCAGACCATTCTAGACTACAAGGATTATAATAATATCACTCGATTATTCCATCTTGCTTGTAAAGCTGAACGTGAAGTGCAGGATCGATGTGCCTTGGCGCGGACTAACTTTTCTCGCAGGTCGACCTTCATCATGGACACCACGTGCATCATCTACTTCCACACGCTCTACTACACCGGCACCTCCGTCGGCTGCCACCTCCAACCGTGATACAAGAAAGCAGGCACAACCACCACTATCGCCAAGAGTACACCTTTGGGCCACACAGAGCTCTTCTTCTTCCATGGCGTCAACAGGCACACAAGTGATATTATTTGTCGTCGTTGTAAGGGAAGAGGACATTTTTGAGAGAATGCCAATCTCAGCGTGTGATGATTGCTACCGAGGATGGTGGGTATGAGTCGCTAGTGACTATGATGAAGAGACTTTGGCTCTTATTACACATGAAGAACACGGTGGAGATGATTCTGATCCTGAGACGCAATACATGGCTGTCAAGATGCCGACGGTATGAATGTTTAGTTGCTCAACGTGTTTTGAGTGTGCAGGTTACACAAGCCGAGCAAAATCAGAGGCATAACTTGTTCCATACAAAGGAGTTGTGAAGGAACGTTCTATTCGCCATCATAGATGGAGGAGCTGCAACAACTTGGCTAGCATGGATATGGTGGAGAAGCTTTCTCTCACCACAAGACCACATCCACATCCTTACTACATCCAATGGTTCAACAACAGCGGCAAGGTTAAGGTAACACGACTGTTCGTGTGCATTTTAGTATCTCTACATATGCTGATTATGTTGATTGTGATGTGGTACCTATGCAAGCATGTTCCTTATTACTTGGTAGACCATGGCAATTTGATAAAATTCTGTACACCATGGTAGAAACAATCAGTATACTCTTGTTCACAAGGATAAAAATATTACTTTGCTTCCTATGACTCTGATTCCATTTTGAAAGATGATATTAATAGAGCTAATAAAGCAAAACAGGAGAAAATAAGAGTGAAAATCAGATTGTGGCAAAAGAATTTGAGCAACAAATGAAGCCTAATAATAAACCATCTAATGTTGCTTCTGAAATTAAACTGAAAAGTGCATGTTTATTTGCCACCAAATCTGATATTGATGAGCTAGATTCTAGCAAATCTGTTTGCTATGCTTTTGTGTGCAAAGAGGCATTATTTTCATTCGAGGACGTGCCTTCCTCTTTGCCCCTGCTGTCACTAACATTTTGCAGAGTTCACGACGCCTTCCCACAAGACGTGCCACCGGATTACCACCTATTCGAGGGATTGAGCATCAAATTGACTTAATTCGGTGCATCGCTACCCAACCGCGCACCATACCGCACCAATCCAGAGGAGACGAAGGAGATTATCGTCAAGTCACAGGAGCTGCTCGACAAAGGTTATATACGCGAATCTCTTAGTCCTTGTGCTGTTCCTATTATACTAGTGCCTAAAAAGGATGGTACGTCGGCGTATGTGTGTTGATTGTAGAGGCATTAATAATATTACTATTCGTTATCGCCATCCTATTCCTAGGCTAGATGATATGCTTGATGAATTGAGTGGCTCTACAATATTCTCCAAAGTTGATTTATGTAGTGGATACCATCAAATTCGTATGAAATTGGGAGATGAATGGAAAACAGCATTTAAAACTAAGTTTGGATTATATGAGTGGTTAGTCATGCCTTTTGGGTTAACTAATGCACCTAGTACTTTCATGAGATTAATGAACGAAGTTTTACGTGCTTTCATTGGACGATTTGTGGTAGTTTACTTTGATGATATACTGATTTATAGCAAATCTTTGGAAGAACATTTGGAACATTTCGTGTTGTTTTTAATGCTCTACGTGATGCACGCTTGTTTGGTAACCTTGGGAAGTGCACCTTTTGCACCGAATTTCGAGTATCTTTTCTTGGCTATGTTGTTACTCCACAGGAATTGAAGTTGATAAAGCCAAGATTGAAGCTATTGAGAGTTGGCCGCAGCCCAAAACGGTCACACAAGTGAGGAGTTTTCTTGGACTCGCTGGTTTCTATAGGCGTTTTGTGAGAGACTTTAGCACCATTGCTGCACCTCTCAATGAGCTTACAAAGAAGGATGTGCCTTTTGTTTGGGGTACCGCACGGGAAGAAGCCTTCACGGTATTGAAAGATAAGTTGACACATGCTCCTTTACTCCAACTTCCCGACTTTAATAAGACTTTTGAGCTTGAATGTGATGCTAGTGGAATTGGATTAGGAGGTGTGTTATTACAAGATGGCAAACCTGTTGCATACTTTTACGAAAAATTGAGTGGGCCTAGTCTGAACTATTCTACTTATGACAAAGAATTATATGCTCTTGTTAGGACTTTAGAGGCATGGCAACATTATTTATGGCCCAAAGAATTTGTTATACATTCGATCATGAATCTTTGAAACATATTAAAAGTCAAGCTAAACTGAATCGTAGACATGCTAAATGGGTTGAATTCATTGAGACTTTCCTTATGTCATTAAACACAAGAAGGGTAAAGAAAATGTTATTCTTGATGCTTTGTCTCGTCGATATACTATGCTTTCACAACTTGACTTCAAAATATTTGGTTTGGAGACCATCAAAGATCAATATGTGCATGATGCTGATTTTAAAGATGTAATGCAGAATTGTAAAGAGGGAAGAACATGGAACAAGTTCGTTATTAATGATGGTTTTGTGTTCCGTGCTAACAAGCTATGCATTCTGCTAGCTCTGTTCGTCTTTTGTTGTTGCAGGAGGCGATGGAGGAGGATTAATGGGACACTTTGGCGTGAAGAAGACGGAGGATATACTTGCTACACATTTCTTTTGGCCAAAGATGAGACGGGATGTTGAGCGTTTTGTTGCTCGCTGCACTACATGTCAAAAAGCTAAGTCACGACTCAATCCTCATGGTTTATATATGCCTTTGCTCGTGCCTAGTGTTCCTTGGGAGGATATATCTATGGACTTTGTTTTAGGTTTACCTCGAACAAAGAAGGAGGGATAGCATATTTGTTGTCGTGGATAGATTCTCGAAAATGGCACACTTTATACCATGTCATAAAAGCGATGATCTTTGTTAATGTTGCTGATTTGTTCTTTCATGAAATTATTCGCTTGCATGGTGTGCCAAATACTATTGTTTCAGATCGTGATACTAAATTTCTTAGCCACTTTTGGAGATGTTTATGGGCTAAGTTGGGGACTAAACTGCTTTTTAGTACTACTTGTCACCCCAAACCGATGGATAAACTGAAGTAGTCAATAGAACATTGTCTACTATGCTTAGGGCTATTTTGAAGAATAATAAGAAAATGTGGGAAGAATGCTTGCCTCATATTGAATTTGCTTATAATCGCTCATTGCATTCTACTACTAAGATGTGCCCTTTTGAAATTGTGTATGGCTTCCTACCTCGTGCACCTATTGATTTGTTGCCTCTTCCATCTTGAGAGAAGGTTAATTTTGATGCTAAAGAACGTGCTGAATTGATTTTAAAATGCATGAGATAACTAAGGAAAACATTGAGCGATGAATGCTAAATATAAACATCTTTGGAGATAAGGGTAGAAAACATGTTGTCTTTGCACCGGAGATCTTGTTTGGTTACATTTATGTAAGGATAGGTTTCTAATTTATGCAAATCAAAGCTAATGCCACGTGTTGATGGTCCATTTAAGGTGTTAGAGAAAATAAATGATAATGCATATAAACTTGAGCTGCTGCAGATTTTGGGGTTAGTCCCACTTTTAACATTGCAGATTTGAAGCCTTATTTGGGTGAGGAATATGAGCTTCCGTCGAGGGCGACTTCATTTCAAGAAGGGAGGATGATGAGGACATCAATACCATTGTTACACCCACGCCCCTACTCGCTACATATCTTGGACCAATTACTAGAGCTCATGACGCCAATTAAATTATCGTACTTTCGTTTTTGGTAATGATTCTAATGTTCATGAGAATATGATGCTGCCTAAATTGGATACATTTGTTTTGCTTACAAATGAAGGCCCTAGCTTGGAGAAGGATGGACATTGAGCAAGAACAAGCATGGAGATAATGCCATGCTAAGGGGAACAAGAACGGAGTTACAAGTGATGATTTCAAGACTTTGAAGCCACCATAATGGATGCATGAAGCCTTGTACGAAATATACAAGATGCTACTTCATAAATGTCGTCCCGAGGCTATTCTAGGTGCTCGTCACCTTATTAGTGGGCCAGGCCCATGTAATTTCGAAATACTTAAGTATAGGCTGTTTTAGAGTCCGTATGTGGGGAAACAAGAGTTAGGGTTGATTTGGACCCTCCCCAAGGGCCACGAAATTCCCCCTCTTCCTCCATATATACAGCCCTTAGGGCACCGTTTAGACCTTGGGTTTTGTTTAGATTAAAAGTTCGCCATAGCTGCAACCCGGCATTTCGCTTGTGTTGAACGACTGCACAAAGGCGCCACAGAACCCCACCTTGATCAATAAAGCTTTCATCTTATATTCGCAATATCCAGATTGCAATCTCAGTTTCTTGCTTGTTCTTCGTTTGCTCGCAGGGAACAGGCCCTCGTGGTCGTTGATCGTGCTCGGCGTGGTCAATAACCCTCGGAAGTTGGTTTAGCGATTGCTAAGGCGCGACGCCTCGACGTTCAGTAGTCGGATCGTCAAGGTCGACTCCCACAGAAACGATAGCCACCATCTCATCGAAACATCGGGACACCTTTGCCTCTATCAATTTCGGACCCCTGCACCAAGGGCCACGAAATTCCCCCCCTCTTCCTCCATATATACAGCCCTTAGGGCACCGTTTAGACCTTGGGTTTTGTTTAGATTAAAAGTTCGCCATAGCTGCAACTTCGTGCATTTCGTTTGTGTTCAACAACCGGACAAAGGCGCCACGTAACCCCACCTTGATCAATAAAGCTTTCATCTTATATTCGCAATATCCAGATTGCAATCTCAGTTTCTTGCTTGTTCTTCGCTTGCTCGCAGGAAACAGGCCCTCGTGGTCGTTGATCGTGCTCGGCGTGGTCAATAACCCTCGGAAGTTGGTTTAGCGATTGCTAAGGCGCGACGTCTCAGACGTTCAGTAGTCGGATCGTCAAGGTCGACTCCCACGAAACGATAGCCACCATCTCATCGAAACATCGGGACACCTTTGCCTCTATCAACTACCGGCAAGTCCCCCTTCGAGGTCGTCTACGGCTTCAACCCGTTGTCCCCATTGGACATTCTACCACTTCCTCTCCAAGAGCGCACCAACATGGATGCAAGTGAACGAGCAAGCTACATCAAGAAGATGCACGAAGATACAAGGCACACCATTGAGCGCCAAGTACAACGCCAAGCAAACAAGCTCAACGCCAACAAGCAACCCATCGTCTTCAACATTGGTGATCTAGTGTGGCTACACCTTCGCAAGGACCGCTTCCCCAAAGAACGCAAGTCCAAGCTTCTCCTCGAGCTGATGGACCTTTCAAGGTGCTAGCACGCTTCAACGATAACGCTTACAAGATCGACATACCTCGAGACAAGTACAACGTGAGCGACATCTTCAACGTCAAGGACCTTGCACCTTTCCATGAAGATGAAGCTTTTGATCCGAGGTCGGATCTCTCCCAAGGGGGGAGATGATGCGGAGCATCCCACGATCATCCCCATGGACCTACAACCGTCTCATCAAGAGCCAAGAGGACCCATGACACGAGCTAGAGCTAGAGCTCTCGAGAACGAGGTGACCTCTCTCCTTATTGATATCACATATGATCCACTCGAGACATGGCTACTACCTAAGTCCGATATGCTATGCATATGATCCTCTCTCCCATGTCCCTTGTACCCCTTCGCCCGAGACTATATATACTTGATCCCCTCCTCTTTCTAGGGTTAGCTTTGGATTAGCTCATATTTCGGTGTGAGAGCCTTTGCTCATCCACTTGGCTACTTCTCCTTTGAGATCAGGACCTCTACGGAGAAGATCCCCCAAGCGGATTCAAGACCCCCTTCTAGGGTGGACCCATCAAGACCTCCTGTCGGAGAAGAATGGCTACTCGTGTATCCTTGCCTTTGTTGATCTCGAATCTTGTGCCACTCTATGTATTCGATAATCTAGCACTTGTGTGATTGATTTCTTGTCGGTTGAGTGACTTCTCCCTCGTTTTCCCCGTGTTTTCCCTCCTGTTCTTCCGCTTGTTCGTCGTGATTCACCGTAGGATCCGCTCCAACGTGAAAGATCGCCCACGTAGGGTTCCGCCCTACATCACCTCCTCTCGGAGAAGAACGGCTACTCGTGTATCCTTACCTTTGTTGTCCTTGAATCTTGTGCCACTCTATGTGATCGATAATCTAGCACTTGTGTGATCGACCTCTTGTCGGTTGAGTGATTTCTTTCTCGTTTTCCCCGTGTTTTCCCTCTTGTTCTTCCGCGTGTTCTTCGTGATTCACCGTAGGATCCGCTCCAACGTGAAA
Source organism: Aegilops longissima (assembly GCA_021605205.1). Lineage (NCBI taxonomy): Eukaryota > Viridiplantae > Streptophyta > Magnoliopsida > Poales > Poaceae > Aegilops > Aegilops longissima. Next base: position 13,625 of record JAHIAM010001919.1, read on the forward strand.
GATCGTCCACGTAGGGTTCCGCCCTACATCATCTATGGATCAGAGCTTAGGTTGATCACGTTTTTGGAGCCCCTACCCCTCTTTTTCTAGCTTGATTTTGTTGATTTCGTCCTAAATCCGAAAATCCCCACCAAAAATAGCCCCAAATTTTTTTTGTGATTTGTTTGTTTTGATGATGTTTTGTTGATTTTGATCCGTGGATTTGCTTGGTTTCAAGTGGATCTAGCATTTCCCCAAGTTTCCCCACTTTCCATCCACGAAATCTCTCCAATTTTGACCTTGAAATCATCAATTTCCGCCCCCAATTCGAAAATTTCCGCCCTAAACGAGATCTGGAACCGTCGGGCCGGACATCCGGGCCTCAGGCCGGACATCCGGGCCATCCGGCCGGACATCCGGGCCCTGGAGCACCAATTTCGCTCGGTTCTGGACATACACCCCCGGAAATCCGGCCCCGACCCCCAGATATCCGGCCCCTGGGATTTCTGTTTTTTCCGTTTCACCGTTTCGGCCATAACTAATTCATCCGGAGTCCGATTTTGACGTTCTTTAGCTCGTTTTGAAGCTATTGACATCCCCCTTCCCATAAAAATACTACCATCACCATTTGACTCCATCAAATTTTGTGAACTATGGCATCTTTGCTTAGGCCCTCCACCATATCCTCCGCATAACCACCACCGACTTCCGCAACCTAACCAATTTTGTTCCCCTTTGCATTTGAGGTGGTTTGAGTTGTGATTCGAGTCTCCTAAGGTGTTTAGGATACTTAGGGACGGTTGCATCTTCATCAACCACCACGACCACCATAACTTCCGCATAGGCTTGCCCACCATACACTTCAACCACCCTCAACTTAACCCAATAGTTGTTTGAGCTTTTTCGAGTTGTGGCTTGTGTCTCCTAAGGTGTTTCGGCTACTTAGGGACGGCAACTTCAACTCCGACACGTGTATAGCCCATCATTCCACTTCCACATTGCCAAGTGCAAACCACCACCGCATTCCCGCTACCACCATTTTGACATTTGACGTTTGAGATTTTGAGTTCGCGGTTTTTCCGTTTCCTAAGGTGTTTCGGCTACTTAGGGACGAGTCTCCATCATCTTGGTATCTACATCAAGAACACCGCTACTCATCATCGCCGGACGGTAACCTCTATATCATCTTGGTATCGTGGTATCCCTCCATTGTATATTCCCCTTGCCATTGCATTGTTAACCCCTAGCCTTACTTTTGCGTTACTTGCCTATCGAGACTAGCCATTTGAGTATTGTCGGCAACGTTACTTGTGCACATTAGTGATCATACTTCCCATAGCATATATACCATATCATTATGGTGCATATATAGGTATCATATCTTGGGTCACAAGTTTGTTCCCGCATACACACAATTGCTATCTTCGTTTGTGCATTGTGCAAAGTGGCCATAGAAAAAAAGAAAGAAAGAGAGAATAAGCTTTTAAGCAAAGAAAAAGAGAGAGCAAAGAGCTTGTAAGCAAGTGCCATAGCATCATAACCACATTGCATATAAGATTGTCATATCCGATCATCTTGGATCATCTTGAGAAACACCGGGAACCATACATACATAGCATACTTGGGATAGTTTATCCATTTTGCATCTTATAGGTTGTGCACAAGTGTCGTATCCGCCTATTGAGCAATCGTGCTAGCGTCTCTCTTGAGTTGTGCAACACGAGCGTTTTGGTGGATTCCACATTTTGAGCTCATTCCTTGGTTGCACGGCCCCATTTATCTATCCGTGTGTGCGTTTCCGTGTGCCATTCATTACTATTGGTCCATTTGTTTCACTTGCGAATTTGTGAATCTCTTTCAACATTATTGACTCTTGCTAACATTTTGCTTTAAATTTTTGTGCCACTATCCTCACCGAGCTCCTCCATAAGCTTTACTTGTGTAGGTGTGAGAACCGACAAGGATTGGTACCAATAGTGCTATTTCATAGTCCGCATTTGAGTGAACTTGATTCATTTTCAACATCGGTCAAGGTACATTGGTATAAGTTCTTCTCTTTCTCCCACTCATATTTGCTCGAGTCTTGTGATGGATAGGCAAGGCATTTCATCTCCGGTCTTCGACAACAACGACGGCGTGAACAACTACATCACCAAAGCGTCTCTCTTCGATCTACAACGACAAGTGCAAGGCACACAATCAAGATTGCGAGACGAGCACCACCAAGACGGCGCTACGGCTACATCAACCACTTCGACATCTTCGCCAAGTGTTCTCAAGGCATCTTCGCCTTTGGACGTACGGCATATTCGCCTACTTCCCACGTGTATGCCTTCATCGACTTCATCAAGTCCAAGGCGACCACCTACGAGCGAGGGCGACACTTCCATCTTCGGAAGCCCCTCAAGGAAGATGGCCGAGCATGGGAAACTCCCTTCGGTCATGGAGACGAGCTATGAGGTGCCACATCATATGGGCCTCCAACACCAAGACGGTGACAAGACTGTCGAGCAAGGGCCATCCCCTTGGACCACGGCGACGAGCGCGAACCTCTTCAACAACATGAAGACGACGCCCATATTGGACTCATACTCCGAGTCAAGCTACGCGATCGCGCATGGAGACATTTGCACCTACATCTCTCCGGCACCCACATATGTCGAGATGCCCCAATTGCCATGTGAGGAGAGCCACCACCCCATGAGTGACATGAGTGACTCCACCATACGTGACATTGAGAGCATTTCCTATGAGAGGATGAGTGTGACCACCACTAGCCCCACACATGAGAGCATGCCACACATCCTATGTGAGGTTGAGCGCCATTTGAGTGATTCCACCCACCATACGAGTGAGAGCATCCTTGAGGGAGTGAGTGAGCCACAACACTTAGTGAGTGAGGTAGTTAACACGGCACATGAGGCCACTATGATTTCTAACGACTTAACCTCTACTCCTAGTGTGTTTTCTTCTTTGGTGCTAGGTCTCCTACATGACGACATGCCAATCCTTGATGAGTATATTCCTCCATTGGAGACGACGATGGCCATGGTGGACGATGATACACCCCCCACATGGTTCCATCAAGATGAAGATGACAACGAATGGATCGTTGACACCTCACCTACAACACATGAGCGATGCTCCAAAGGTAACATAGGTGATGGTACTTCTCTTGTCCCACTAGTGGACCATCTTGACATTGATTGCTCCCATGATGTCGACCCACCTATTACCATGCTTCATGCTAGTGAAACTTCTTCATGCCTTGACTTACCTATTTATGATGAATATGATGATGAGCATGTTGAGTTGCCTAGTTGTGATGTTATGCTCCATAGGATATCATGTGAAAATTATTTTGGTCACATCATATTTGACAATCCATTGAACTTGTCATATGCTATGAGTGAGATCTCCCATATTGCATCATTTCAATCTCAACATAGTAACTATGCATGCCCCATTAAAATAAACCCTATTTGCACTTATGGCATAGATGACGAGATGATGGTCATTGGCTTTTGCTTCTCTTGTGATGATATTGCCATGCTTCCTTTACATGATTTGTGCAATTCATCTACTATGTCATGCCATGATCACATTGAACCAAATATGCTTTGTTTTGGATGTTGTCAATATTCTCCATGTGATGTTTCCATTAATGCTCATGAGGAGACCCCCATAGTTTCCTCATGCATATTAGGAGATTTTGATTCATCCCATATTTTGCATGATTGCTTGCACCATATGCATTCCATGAATAACAATGCTCTAGATATTTCTCATGATGCATTGCACACTTTGAGTCTCCATTATGCCATACATAATAACAAACCTATCATGATGGATGACATGTTTCTATATCACGCATCTCATTTATTTGAGCATTGGATATTTTGTGCTAACCGACGCATGCACGTATGCATCATGATGGATGATGTGTACATCTACCACGCACACACAATTTTCTCTTTGTCTTTGTTTAGTGTAGGTATCACATACACTCGCCAACTTCTCAATCCCAAGAGTTGATTTAAACGAGCTCTTGAGAGCAATGATGCTTTGGGATCCCGTGGACTATCCTTACCACCGTTCCCTTCGCGCAAGGACTACGTGCATCTCTTCTACTTGGCTCTCACACGGCTATGGGCTATTTACCACTTACCACCTTATGCTCATTTTACCGTGTTCACTTTGCATGTTATGCCTGCTTCTATGCCTTTGCCATGCACTTGTGACCCTTGCTTGCATCTACCCATGATTCACCATTATGCTACTCCTATGTGTATTTGCATGCGTGGTGGAGATCCTAGTAGCTATTCTCATGATTTCTTTGTGCCCCATGCTATTGATGCTATTTTGCTCATATCTTGCCTTCATGCTTGTGACATGTCATGTGAAGTATTCATGCACACTTTTTGCACCCATGACATGCTTGCCTTGATTCCTTCTAGTACGTTGCATCTTCGCACTACTAGCTTGCTTCTGATGCGGAGCATCCCACGTTCATCACCATGTACACTCCGACTACTCTCCAAACCCCAAGTGGGCATATGACGAGACCTCGAACAAACGCCATTGGACACAAGGTGAACTCGCTCCTCTCCGAACCTTCACTTCCCACATGTGAGACATGGTTACTACCTCAAATATATGTGCTAGGCATGACCAGGAACAAGGAGGAAGACCATGGACAAGACGGCGAGGACACCAAGTACAAGGACCAAGAGAGGAAGCTGGCCGAAGCTACAGCGGCCGGACGTCCGACCAGGACTGGACGTCTGACGACTCCAGTGCTACGGACGACCGCCCCCTCCGGACGTCCGCATCAGCGACCACCGAACAAATCTGCGGACATCCGAAGATCATCGGACGTCCGGGACCTCATGAGCCTCCGGACGACCGACCCCCTCCGGACGTCCGACCAAGCATGCTCGAGTTGAATCTACGGACGTCCAAGAGCACCGGACGTCCGGACCTTCGAGCCTCCGGACGACCGGAACCTCCGGACGTCCGACGATGTCTCACAAGACAGTGTGTTGGGCCGCAGCCCATGTACCCCTTCACTTACCCCTTCGCGGCCCATGACTATATATACTCCTCCACCTCCTCCTAGTGAGGGTTAGCTTTGGATTTGCTCATATTTCGGTGTGAGAGCCTTTGCTCATCCACTTGGCTACTTCTCCTTCGATATCAGGACCTCTACGGAGAAGATCCCCCAAGCGGATTCAAGACCCCCTCCTAGGGTGGACCCCTCAAGACCTCCTCCCGGAGAAGAACGGCTACCCTTGTATCCTACCCTTTGTTGTCCTTGAATCTTGTGCCACTCTATGTGTTTGATAATCTAGCACTTGTGTGATCGTTTCCTTGTCGGTTGAGTGACCTCTCTCTCGTTCTCCCCGTGTTTTCCCTCGTGTTTTCCCTCGTGTTCTTCCGCTCGTTCTTCGTGTTCCGCGTAGGGATTCTCTCCAAGCGTGAAAGATCGTCAACCTAGGGTTCCGCCCTATATCATATGGTATCATGAGCCACGTTGATCACGTTTTTGGAGCCCCTACCCCTCTTTTTCTAGCTTGATTTTGTTGTGTTCTTGCCTAAATCCGAAAATCCCCACCAAAAATAGCCCCAAAATTTTTTGTGATTTGTTAGTTTTGATGATGTTTTATTGATTTTGATCCATGGATTTGCTTGGTTTCGAGTGGATCTAGCATTTCCCCAAGTTTCCCCATCTTTCATCCACAAAATCCCGCCAATTTTGACCAAATCACCAATTTCCGCCCAAAATCGCGTCCGGATCTCAATTTTCGAGTTGACCCGACCCACGGACGACCGAGTTTTACGGACGTCCGGAGCCCTGGAACGACCGGACGTCCGACCTTTTCCGGACGACTGGAACCCCTAACCCGAACTGAATTTACGGATGTCCGACCATTTCCGGACGTCCGTAACCTGTAGTTTCAGACTTTGGCTGATTTTTGTTTTGTCCATAACTAATTCATCCGAACTCCGATTTTGACGTTCTTTAGCTCGTTTTGAAGCTATTGACATCCCCCTTCCCATAAAAATACTACCACCACCATTTGACTCCATCAAAGTTTTGAAAGTTTGGCAAGTTTGCCTAGGGCTTCCACCACATCCTCCGCATAGCCACCACCGACTTCCGCAACCTAACCAATTTTGTTCCCCTTTGCATTTGAGGTTGTTTGAGTTGTGATTCGAGTCTCCTAAGTTGTTTCGGCTACTTAGGGACGGTTGCTCTTTCATCAACCACCACCGCCACTTCCGCATAGGCTTACACAACATACACTTCCACCCAACTTAACTCAATTTTGTTTGAGCTTTTTGAGTTGTGGCTTGTGTCTCCTAAGGTGTTTCGGCTACTTAGGGACGGCGACTTCAACTCCGACACGTGTATAGCCCATCATTTCACTTCCACATCGCCAAGTGCAAACCACCACCGCTTTCCGCTACCACCATTTGACATTTGTCATTTGAGATTTTGAGTTCGCGGTTTTTCCGTTTCCTAAGGTGTTTCGGCTACTTAGGGACAGGTCTCCATCATCTTGATATCTACATCAAGAACACCGCCACTCATCATCGCCGGACGGTAACCTCCATATCATCTTGGTATCGTGGTATCCCTCCATTGTATATTCCCTTTGCCATTGCATTGTTAACCCCTAGCCTTACTTTTTATGTTATTTGCCTATCGAGACTAGCCATTTGAGTATTGCCGGCAACGTTACTTGTGCACATTAGTGATCATACCTTCCATTACATACCATACCATATCATATTGGTATCATATCATCCATTGTGTCTCAAGTTTGTTCCCGCATATACACAATTGCTATCTTGGTTTGTGCATTGTGCAAAATTGGCCATACAAAAAAAAAGAAAAAAAAAGAAAAAGAAAAATAAAGCTTTTAAGCAAAAGAAAGAGAGCAAAGAAGCTTGTAAGCAAGTGCCATAGCATCATACCATATTGCATATAAGATTGTCATATCCGATCATCTTGGATCATCTTGAGAGAAACACCGGGAACCATACATACATAGCATACTTGGGATAGAAGTTTATCCATTTTGCATCTTATAGGTTGTGCACAAGTGTCGTATCCGCCTATTGAGCAATCGTGCTAGCGTCTCTCTTGAGTTGTGCAACACGAGCGTTTTCCGTGGATTCCACATTTTGTGCTCAATCCTTGGTTGCACGACCCCATTTATCTATCCGTGTGTGTGTTTCCGTGTGCCATTCTTTGCTATTGGTCCATTTGTTTCACTTGCGAATTTGTGAATCTCTTTCAACATTATTGACTCTTGCTAACATTTTGCATTAAATTTTTGTGCCACTATCCTCACCGAGCTCCTCCATAAGCTTTACTTGTGTAGGTGTGAGAACCGACAAGGATTGGTACCAATAGTGCTATTTCATTGTCCGCATTTGGGTGAACTTGATTCATTTTCGACATCGGTCAAGGTACATTGGTATAAGTTCTTCTCTTTCTCCCACTCATATTTGCTCGAGTCTTGTGATGGATAGGCAAGGCATTTCATCTCCGGTCTACAACAACAACGACGGCGTGAACAACTACATCACCAAAGCGTCTCTCTTCGATCTACAACGACAAGTGCAAGGCACACAAGCAAGATTGCGAGAGCGCATCGAGAACATCTCCATCAACATTCATCACTCCGAAGCAAGGAGAAGGGACTACTTCGACAAGAAGCTTGCCGCACACAAAGAGGAGCAAGATGCAAGGATGGAGGAGATTCGGGCCTTGATCAAGTCTTCTTCCCCTTCGTCATCTTCAAGGCGGCGACATTCAAGCCACAAGTCTTCGGAGCGCGAAAAAGATGCAAGCGCAAATCGTCTTCATCCACATCTACATGGCGACCACCATCACGTTCGTGATCAACATCGTCATGAAGGTGATAGAGGCAAAGGTGTCCCGATGTTTCGATGAGATGGTGGCTATCGTTTCTGTGGGAGTCGACCTTGACGATCCGACTACGAACGTGCGAGACGTCGCGCCTTAGCAATCGCTAAACCAACTTCCAAGGGTTATTGACCACGCCGAGCACGATCAACTCGACCACGAGGGCCTGTTTCCTGCGAGCAAACGAAGAACAAGCAAGAAACCGAGATTGCAATCTGGATATTGCGAATATAAGATGAAAGCTTTATTGATCAAGGTGGGGTTCTGTGGACGCTTTGTCCGGTCGTTGAACACAAACGGCACGCGGGTTGCAGCTATGGCGAACTTTTAATCTAAACAAAACCCAAGGTCTAAACGGGCCCTAAGGGCTGTATATATGGAGGAAGAGGGGGGGAATTTCGTGGCCCTTGGTGGAGGGGTCCGAAATCAACCCTAACTCTTGTTTCCCCACACATACGGACTCTAAAAACAGCCTATACTTAAGTATTTCGAAATTACATGGGCCTGGCCTCAATAATAAGGTGACGCAGCACCTAGAATAGCCTATGGACGAATATTATGAAGTGGCATCTTGTATATTTCGTCCAAGGCCTCATGCACTCATTAGGGTGGCTTCAAAGTCCCGAATCATCACTTGTAACAACGTTTTGTTCCTTGCGCATGCCAACATCTCCATGCTTGAACTTGCTCCAAGGTTCATCTTTCTTGTCCATGGTAGGCCCTTCATTTGTAAGCAAACCAAATGTATCCAATTCAGGCAGCATCATATTCTCATGAACATTAGAATCGTACCCGTAGAAACGAAAGTACCGATAATTCAATTGGGCGGCGCGAGCTCGAGTAATTGGTCCAAGATGTATAGCAGCAGGGTTGTGGGTGTAACAATGGTATTGATGTCCTCATCAAGGGCAAGTCACCTCCAAGCATCATGTGCACGCATTTACCCATTTAACGACATCTACTACGAGCTCAAGCACGACAACGACATCATCTTCATGAAGATGCTCCACAAGCGCAAATGCACAAGTCCCACCACGCCAAGTCGAAGCTTCATAAGCACAAGAGAAGACCGCGAGACGAGCACCACCAAGACGGCGCTACGGCTACTTCAACCACTTCGGCATCTTCGCCAAGTGTTCTCAAGGCATCTTCTTTGACGACGGCATCTTCGCTTACTTCCCACGTGTTTCGCCACATCGACTTCATCAAGTCCAAGGCGACCACCTACGAGCGAGGGCGACACTTCCATCTTCGGAAGCCCCCCAAGGAAGATGGCCGAGCATGGGAAACTCCCTTCGGTCATGGAGACGAGCTATGAGGTGCCACATCATATGGGCCTCCATGTTGGGGAACGTAGTAATTTCAAAAATTTTCCTACGATCACGCAAGACCATGGTGATGGCATAGCAACGAGATGAGAGTGTTGTCTCACGCACCCTCGTGAGACCAACAACGGAAGCGTTGACATAACGAGAGGAAGTATATTTCTTCCCGATCCAACCGATCCAAGTACCGAACGCACGGCACCTCCGAAGTTCTCGCACGCTCAGCTCGATGACGCCCCTCGAACTCCGATCCAGCCGAGTGTTGAGGGAGAGTTTCACAAGACGACGGCGTGCAGGACGATGATGATGTTCCACCGACGCAGGGTTTCGCTTAAGCTCCGCCACGGTATGATCGAGGTGTAATCTGGTGGAAGGGGCACCGACACGGCTAAGGAACGATCTAATCGATCAACTTGTGTGTTATGGGGTGCCCTGCCCAGATATAAAGGAGGGAAGGGAGGGCTGGCGGCCACCTATGGCTGCGCGGGAGTCCTACTCCCACCGGAGTAGGATTCCCCCAAATCCTAGTCCAACTAGGGTTTGACCAAGGGAGAGGGAGAGAGAGCGCCACCCCTTCTCCTAATCCTAATAGGACTAGGAAGGGGAAGGCTGCGCCAGCATATGGCCCCCTTTCTTTCCCCTAAGGCCCATCAAGGCCCATTGACTCCCGGAGGTTCGGTAACCCTGCATACTCTAAAATTCCCAATTTCACCCGGAGTGATTCCGAGTCCAAACATAGGCTTCCAATATATCAATCTTTATGTCTCGACCATTTCGAGACTCCTCGTCATGTCCGTGATCTCATCCGGACTCAACAACCTTCGTACATCAATATCATATAAACTCATAATAACTGCCATCGAAACTTTGTTGCATGGACCCTACGGGTTCGAGAACTATGTAGACATGACCGAGACACCTCTCTGGTCAATAACCAATAGCGGGACCTGGATGCCCATATTGGCTCCTACATATTCTCTAAGATCTTTATCGGTCGATCAAGCATAACAACATACGTTGTTCCTTTGTCATCGGTATGTTACTTGCCCGAGATTCGATCGTCGGTATCCAATACCTAGTTCAATCTCGCATCGGCAAGTCTCTTTTCTCGCTCCGTAATACATCATCTCACAACTAACACATTTAGTTGCAATGCTTGCAAGGCTTATGTGATGTGCATTACCGAGAGGGCCCAGAGATACCTCTCCGACAATCGGATGACAAATCCTAATCTCAAATATGCCAACCCAACATGTACCTTCTGAGACACCTGTAATGTACCTTTATAATCACCCAGCTACGTTGTGACGCTTGGTAGCACCCAAAGTGTTCCTCGGCAAACGGAGTTGCATAATCTCATAGTCATAGGAACATGTATAAGTCATGAAGAAAAGCACTAGCAACAAACTATACGATCAGGTGCTATGCTAATGGAATGGGTCATGTCAATCGATCATTCAACCAATGATGTGATCCCGTTAATCAAATAACAACTCCTTGTTCATGGTTAGGAAACATAACCATCTTTGATTAACGAGCTAGTCAAGTAGAGGCATACTAGTGACACTCTGAGGTTTATGTATTCACACATGTATTATGTTTCCGGTTAATACAATTCTAGCATGAATAATAAACATTTATCATGATATAAGGAAATAAATAATAACATTATTATTGCCTCTAGGGCATATTTCCTTCATCTCCCACTTGCACTAGAGTCAATAATCTAGATCACATCACCATGTGATTAACATCGATAGTTCACATCATCATGTGATTAACACCCATAATTCACATCGCCATGTGACCAAGACCCAAAGGGTTTACTAGATTCAGTAATCTAGTTCACATCGCTATGTGATTAACACCCAAAGAGTACTAAGGTGTGATCATGTTTTGCTTTGTGAGAGAAGTTTAGTCAACGGGTCCGCCACATTCAGATCCGTATGTATTTTGCAAATCTATATGTCAACAATGTTCTCGCACGGAGCTACTATAGCTAATTGCTCCCACTTTCAATATGTATCTAGACCGAGATTTAGAGTCATCTAGATCAGTGCCAAAACTTGTATCGACGTAACCCTTTACGATTTAACTTTTGTCACGTCCATAATCGAGAAACATATCCTTATTCTACTAAGGATAATTTCGACCGCTGTCCATCGATCTACTTTAGATCACTATTGTACTCCTTGCCAAACTCAGTGTAGGGTATACAATAGATCTGGTACACACAAGATGGCATACTTTATAGAACCTATGGCCAAGGCATAGGGAATGACTTTCATTCTCTTTCTATCTTCTGTGGCGGGTTTTGAGTCTTACTCAATTTCACACCTTTGTAACACAGGCAAGAACTCTTTCTTTGACTGTTCCATTTTGAACTACTTCAAAATCTTGTCAAGGTATGTACTCATTGAAAAACTTATCAAGCGCCTTGATCTATCTCTATAGATCTTAATGCTCAATATGTAAGCAGCTTCACCGAGGTCTTTCTTTGAAAAACTCCTTTCAAACACTCCTTTATGCTTTGCAGAATAATTCTACATTATTTCCGATCAACAATATGTCATTCACATATACTTGTCGAAATGCTGTAGTGCTCCCACTCACTTTCTTGTAAATACAGGCTTCTCCAAAAGTCTCAGATAAAACCATATGCTTTGATCAACTCATCAAAGCGTATATTCCAACTCCGAGATGCTTGCACCAGTCCATAGATGGATCATTGGAGCTTGCACATTTTGTTAGCTCCTTTAGGATTGACAAAACCTTCTCGTTGCATCATATACAACTCTTCTTTAATAAATCCATTAAAGAATGTAGTTTTTACATCCATTTGCCGATTTCATAAAATGTGGCAATTGCTAACATGATTCGGACAGACTTAAGAATCGCCACAGCTTGAGTAAATCTCATTGTAGTCAACACCTTGAACTTGTCGAAAACCTTTTTGCGACAAGTCGAGCTTTGTAGATAGTAATACTACTATCAAGATCCGTCTTCCTCTTGAAGATCCATTTATATAATATGGCTTGCCGATCATCGGCAACTCCATCAAAGTCCACACTTTGTTCTCATATATGGATCCCATCTCGATTTCATGGTCTCAAACCATTTCGCGGAATCTGGGCTCATCATCGCTTCCTCATAGTTCGTAGGTTCATCATGGTCTAGTAACATGACTTCTAGAATAGGATAACCGCATCACTCTGGTGCGGATCTTACTCGAAGACCTACGAGGTTTGGTAGCAACTTGATCTGAAGTTTCATGATCATCATCATTAACTTCCTCACTAATTGGTGTAGGAATCACCGAACTGATTCCCGTGATGAACTACTTTCCAATAAGGGAGAAGGTACAATTACCTCATCAAGTTCTACTTTCCTCCCACTCACTTCTTTCGAGAGAAACTTCTTCTCTAGAAAGGATCCATCTTAGCAACAAATATCTTGCTTTCGGATCTGTGATAGAAGGTGTACCCAATAGTTACCTTTGGGTATTCTATGAAGACGATTCGATTTGGGTTCGAGCTTATCGGTGAAAACTTTTCACATAAGCATCACAACTCCAAACTTTAAGAAACGACAGCTTAGGTTTATCGCTAAACCATAGTTCATACGGTGTCATCTCAACGGATTTAGATGGTGCCCTATTAAACGTGAATGCAGCTGTCTTTAATGCATAACCCCAAAACGATAGTGGTAAATCGGTAAGATACATCATAGATCGCACCATATCAAAATAAAGTACGATTACGACGCTCGAACACACCATAATGTTGTGGTGTTCCGGTGGCGTGAGCTGTGAAACTATTCCACATTGTTTTCATTGAAGACCAAACTCAGAACTCAAATATTCATCTCCACGATCGATCGCAGAAACTTTATTTTCTTGTTGCGATGATTTTCCACTTCACTCTGAAATTCTTTGAACCTTTCAACTATTTCAGACTTATGTTTCATCAAGTAGATATACCCATATCTGCTCAAATCATCTTGTGAAGGTCGAAAATAATGATACTTGCCACAAGCATCAACACTCATTGGATCGCATACATCAAGATGTATTATTTCCAATAGGTCAAGAGCTTGTTCCATTGTTTCGAGAACGGAGTTTAGTCATCTTGCCCAAAAGGCACGGTTCGCAAGCATCAAATGATTCATAATCAAGTGATTCCAAAAGTCCATCAAGATGGAGTTTTCTTCATGCGCTTTACACCAATATGACCTAAACGGCAGTGCCACAAATAAGTTGCACTATCATTATTAACTTTGCATCTTTTGGTTTCAATATTATGAATATGTGTATCACTATGATCGAGATCCAATGAACTATTTTCATTGAGTGTGTAACCATATAAGGTTTTATTCATGTAAATGTAACAACAATTTATTCTCTTTACTTAAATGAATAATCGTATTGCAATAAACATGATCAAATCATATTTATGCTCAACACCAAATAACACTTATTTAGGTTCCACACTAATCCCGAAAGTATAGGGAGTGTGAGATGATGATCATATCAATCTTGGAACTACTTCCAACACTCATCGTCACTTCCCTTCAACTAGTTTCTGTTCATTCGAAACTCCTGCTTGAAGTTACTACTCTTAGCAACCGAACCAAGATCAAATCTCGAGGGGTTGCTATGAACACTAGTAAAATACACATCAATAATCTGTATATCAAATATACCTTTGTTCACTTTGCCATCCTTCTTATCCGCCAAATACTTGGGGTAGTTCCGCTTCAAAGGACCAGTTCCATTGCAGCAAAAGCACTTAGTCTCGTGCTTAGGTCTAGACTTGGGCTTCTTCACCGAGCAGCAACTTGCTTGCCGTTCCTTTTGAAGTTCCCTTCTTCCCTTTGCCATTTTCCTTGAGACTAGTGGTCTTGTCAACCATCAACACTTGATGTTTTTCTTGATTTCTACCTTCACGATTTTAGCATCGCCAAGAGCTCGAGAATCTTTTTCGTCATCTCTTGCATACTATAGTTCATCACGGAGTTCTACTAACTTAGTGATGGTGACTAGAGAATTCTGTCAATCACTATCTTATCCGGAAGATTAACTCCCACTTGATTCAAGCGATTGAAGTACTCGCATAATCTGAGCACATGCTCACTAGTTGAGCGATTCTCCTCCATCTTTTAGCTATAGAACTTGTTGGAGACTTCATATCTCTCAACTCGGTATTTGCTTGAAATATTAACTTCAATTCCTGGAACATCTCATATGGTCCATGACGCTCAAAACGCCTTTGAAGTCCCGATTCTAAGCCGCTAAGCATGGTGCACTAAACTATCAAGTAGTCATCATATTGAGCTAGCCAAACGCTCATAACGCCGCAGATCCGCTCCCGCAATAGGTCCGTCACCTAGCGTGCATTAAGGACATAATTCTTCACAAGCAGCAATGAGGATAAACCTCGATCACGGATCCAATCCGCATCATTGCTACTAACATCTTTCAATACAATTTTCTAGGAACACATATAAAAACATAGGGAAGCAACAACGCGAGCTATTGATCTACAACATAATTTGCAAAATACTACCAGACTAAGTTCATGATAAATTAAAGTTCAATTAATCATATTACTTAAGAACTCCCACTTAGAAAAATATCCTCCAATTCTCTAAGTGATTGCGTGATCCATATCAACTACACCATGACCGATCATCACGTGTGATGGAGTAGTTTCAATGGTGAACATCAATATGTTGATCATATCTACTATATGATTCACGCCGACCTTTCGGTCTCCGTGTTCCGAGGTCATATCTTATATGCATAGCTCGTCAAGTATAACCTGAGTATTCTGCGGTGCAACTGTTTTGCACCGCTGTATTTGAACGTAGAGCCTATCACACCCGATCATCACGTGGTGTCTCAAAGACGAAGAACTTTCATAACGGTGCATACTCGTGGAGAACACTTCTTGATAATTTAGTAAGGGATCATCTTATAATGCTACCGTCAATCAAAGCAAAATAAGATGCATAAAGGATTAACATCACATGCAATCAATATAAGTGATATGATATGGTCATCATCATCTTGTGCTTGTGATTCCATCGCCAAGCACCGCCATGATCACCATCGCCACCGCGCGACACCTTGATCTCCATCGTAGCATCGTTGTCGCCTCGCCAACTATTGCTTCTACGACTATCGCTACTCCTTAGTGATAAAGTAAAGCAATTACATGGCGCTTGCATCTCATACAATAAAGCGACAACCATATGGCTCTCGCCATTGCCGATAACTCGTTACAAAACATGATCATCTCATACAATAAAATATAGCATCACGCCTTGACCATATCACATCACAACATGCCCTGCAAAAACAAGTTAGACGTCCTCTACTTTGTTGTTGCAAGTTTTACGTGGCTGCTACGGGCTGAGCAAGAACCGTTTTACCTACGCATCAAAACCACAACGATATTTCACAAATAGACTCCGCTTTAACCTTCTCAAGGACCGGGCGAGCCACACTCGATTCAACTAAAGTGAGAGAGATGACACCCGCCGTCACCTTTAAGCAACGAGTGCTCGAGCGGTGAAACCAGTCTCGCGTAAGCGCACGCGTAATGTCGGTCCGGCCGCTTCATCTCACAATACCGCTGAACCAAAGTATGACATGCTGGTAGGCAGATGACTTGTATCGCCCACAACTCACTTGTGTTCTACTCGTGCACATGACATCAACGATAAAACCAGGCTCGATGCCACCGCTGGGGAACGAGTAATTTCAAAAATTTTCCTACGATCACGCAAGACCATGGTGATGGCATAGCAACGAGATGAGAGTGTTGTCTACGCACTCGTGAGACCAAGAACGGAAGCGTTGACGCAACGAGAGGAAGTAGTCGTACTTCTTCCCGATCCAACCGATCCAAGTACCGAACGACGGCACCTCCGAGTTCTGCACACGCTCAGCTCGATGACGCCCCTCGAACTCCGATCCAGCCGAGTGTTGAGGGAGAGTTTCACAAGACGACGGCGTGCAGGACGATGATGATGTTCCACCGACGCAGGCTTTCGCCTAAGCTCCGCCACGGTGATGATCGAGGTGTAATCTGGTGGAAGGGGCACCGACACGGCTAAGGAACGATCTAATCGATCAACTTGTGTGTTATGGGGTGCCCTCTGCCTCAGATATAAAGGAGGGAAGGAGGGGCTGGCGGCCACCTATGGCTGCGCTGGGAGTCCTACTCCCACCGGAGTAGGATTCCCCCAAATCCTAGTCCAACTAGGGTTTGACCAAGGAGAGGGAGAGAGGCGCCACCCCTTCTCCTAATCCTAATAGGACTAGGGAAGGGGAAGGCTGCGCCAGCATATGGCCCCCTTTTTCTTTCCCTAAGGCCCATCAAGGCCCATTGACTCCCGGAGGTTCGGTAACTCCCTGCACTCGGTAAAATTCCCAATTTCACCCGAGTGATTCCGAGTCCAAACATAGGCTTCCAATATATCAATCTTTATGTCTCGACCATTTCGAGACTCCTCGTCATGTCCGTGATCTCATCCGGACTCAACAACCTTCGTACATCAATATCATATAAACTCATAATAACCGCCATCGAAACTTTGCGTGCGGACCCTACGGGTTCGAGAACTATGTAGACATGACCGAGACACCTCTCGGTCAATAACCAATAGCGGACCTGGATGCCCATATTGGCTCCTACATATTCTACGAAGATCTTTATCGGTCGATCCGCATAACAACATACGTTGTTCCCTTTGTCATCGGTATGTTACTTGCCCGAGATTCGATCGTCGGTGATCCAATACCTAGTTCAATCTCGCATCTTGGCAAGTCTCTTTTCTCGTCCGTAATACATCATCTCACAACTAACACATTTAGTTGCAATGCTTGCAAGGCTTATGTGATGTGCATTACCGAGAGGGCCCAGAGATACCTCTCCGACAATCGGAGTGACAAATCCTAATCTCAAATATGCCAACCCAACATGTACCTTCGGAGACACCTGTAATGTACCTTTATAATCACCCGATTACGTTGTGACGCTTGGTAGCACCCAAAGTGTTCCTCGGCAAACGGAGTTGCATAATCTCATAGTCATAGGAACATGTATAAGTCATGAAGAAAAGCACTAGCAACAAACTATACGATCAGGTGCTATGCTAATGGAATGGGTCATGTCAATCGATCATTCAACCAATGATGTGATCCCGTTAATCAAATAACAACTCCTTGTTCATGGTTAGGAAACATAACCATCTTTGATTAACGAGCTAGTCAAGTAGAGGCATACTAGTGACACTCTGTAGGTTTATGTATTCACACATGTATTATGTTTCCGGTTAATACAATTCTAGCATGAATAATAAACATTTATCATGATATAAGGAAATAAATAATAACATTATTATTGCCTCTAGGGCATATTTCCTTCACTCCAACACCAAGACGGTGACAAGACGGTCGAGCAAGGGCCATCCCCTTCGACCACGGCGACGAGCGCGAACCTCTTCAACAACATGAAGACGACGCCCACATTGGACTCATACTCCGAGTCAAGCTACGCGACCCAGCATGGAGACATTTGCACCTACATCTCTCCGCACCCACATATGTCGAGATGCCCCATTTGCCATGTGAGGAGAGCCACCACCCCATGAGTGACATGAGTGACTCCACCATACGTGACATTGAGAGCATTTCCTATGAGAGGATGAGTGTGACCACCACTAGCCCCACACATGAGAGCATGCCACACATCCTATGTGAGGTTGAGCGCCATTTGAGTGACTCCACCCACCATATGAGTGAGAGCATCCTTGAGGGAGTGAGTGAGCCACAACACTTAGCGAGTGAGGTAGTTGACACGACACATGAGGCCACTATGATTTCTAACGACTTAACCTCTACTCCTAGTGTGTTTTCTTCTTTGGTGCTAGGTCTCCTACATGACGACATGCCTATCCTTGTGATGAGGACATCAATACCATTGTTACACCCACAGCCCCTACTGCTACATATACTGGACCAATTACTAGAGCTCTCAAGACGCCAATTAAATTATCGTACTTTCGTTTCTTGGTAATGATTCTAATGTTCATGAGAATATGATGCTGCCTAAATTGGATACATTTGTTTTGCTTACAAATGAAGGCCCTAGCTTGGAGAAGGATGGACATTGAGCAAGAACAAGCATGGAGATAATGCCATGCAAGGGGAACAAGAACGGAGTTACAAGTGATGATTTCAGGACTTTGAAGCCACCATAATGGGTGCATGAAGCCTTGGACGAAATATACAAGATGCTACTTCATAAATGTCGCCCCGAGGCTATTCTAGGTGCTCGTCACCTTATTAGTGGGCCAGGCCCATGTAATTTCGAAATACTTAAGTATAGGCTGTTTTAGAGTCCGTATGTGTGGGGAAACAAGAGTTAGGGTTGATTTGGACCCCTCCACCAAGGGCCACGAAATTCCCCCTCTTCCTCCATATATACAGCCCTTAGGGCACCGTTTAGACCTTGGGTTTTGTTTAGATTAAAAGTTCGCCATAGCTGCAACTTCGCAGCATTTCGCTTGTGTTCAACGACTGCATAAAGGCGCCACAGTAACCCCACCTTGATCAATAAAGCTTTCATCTTATATTCGCAATATCCAGATTGCAATCTTAGTTTCTTGCTTGTTCTTCGCTTGCTCGCAGGAAACAGGCCCTCGTGGTCGTTGATCGTGTTCGCGTGGTCAATAACCCTCGGAAGTTGGTTTAGCGATTGCTAAGGCGGGACGTCTCGCACGATCGTAGTCGGATCGTCAAGGTCGACTCACGTAAACGATAGCCATCATCTCATCGAAACATCGGGACACCTTTGCCTCTATCAAGTGGTATCAGATTTCCGGGTTGCTCGGTGAGATTTTCCAGTTTTTCGTAGTTTAGATCGAGTCTGTTCTTCATACCTATTGTCCACGAAAAAGCCACAAAAAAATTAGGTTAGTTCATCATATCCGAACCAATCTGAGCCTTTGCATAATCTTTTTAGGGTTTTTGCTTTGTTGAATTTGCGTTGCATCGCCGTGTCAAGTTGCTGGTCTTAGAGTCTAGTCTTTAGAGTTTCGAGTTCGGTCATAAGTTGTCACGCCACCGCCGCACCATCATCATCGCCTTGCCATCTACCACCATTGCTTTTCCGCCACCGCCTCAATCCGTGATCCATATACCACCACCAATCCGTATCCATATACCACCACCGCTACCATATACCACCACCGCTGTCATATACCACCACCATATATCCACCACCAATCCGAGTTTTCTCATATTAGGTTTGTTTTCGAGATCCATCTAGTTTCCGTTTCGTGTTTCCTTGCCGGAGTAGGTTTCGGAAAAAAAATAAAAAAAAACGTACTTGTCAAAAAATTTTCTGGCTACCCTATGATAGAGGCAAAGGTGTCCCGTCTTTCGATGAGATGTGGTTTTCGCTTTGGAGGAAGTCGACTTTGACGATCCGACTACGAACGCGGCGAGGACGCCGCGCTTTAGCAATCGCTAAACCAACTCCGAGAGGTTATTGACCACGCCGAGCACGATCAACTCCGACCACGAGGGTCATTTCTGCGAGCAAACGAAGAACAAGCAAGAAACTGAGATTGCAATCTGGATATTGCGAATATAAGATGAAAGCTTTATTGATCAAGGTGGGGTTCTGTGGACGCTTTGTCCGGTCGTTGAACACAAACGGCACGCGGGTTGCAGCTATGGCTAACTTTTAATCTAAACAAAACCCAAGGTCTAAACGGTGCCCTAAGTGCTGTATATATGGAGGAAGAGGGGGCATTTCGTGGCCCTTGGTGGAGGGGTCCGAAATTAACCCTAACTCTTGTTTCCCCACACATACGGACTCTAAAAACAACCTATACTTAAGTATTTCGAAATTACATGGGCCTGGCCCAATAATAAGGTGACGCAGCACCTAGAATAGCCTATAAACGAATATTATGAAGTGGCTTCTTGTATATTTCGTCCAAGGCCTCATGCACTCATTAGGGTGGCTTCAAAGTCCCGAATCATCACTTGTAACTCCGTTCTTGTTCCCCTTGCACATGCCAACATCTCCATGCTTGAACTTGCTCCAAGGTTCATCTTTCTTGTCCATGGTAGGCCCTTCATTTGTAAGCAAAACAAATGTATCCAATTTAGGCAGCATCATATTCTCATGAACATTGGAATCGTTACCAAGAAACGAAAGTACCGATAATTCAATTGGCGTGCATGCGAGCTCTAGTAATTGGTCCAAGATGTATAGCAAAGAGGGCTGTGGGTGTAACAATGGTATTGATGTCCTCATCATCCTCCCTTCTTGAAATGAAGCCGCCCTCGACGGAAGCTCATCTTCCTCACCCAAATAAGGCTTCAAATCTGCAATGTTAAAAGTGGGACTAACCCCAAAATCTGCAGGCAGCTCAAGTTTATATGCATTATCATTTATTTTCTCTAACACCTTAAATGGACCAGCAGCACGTGGCATTAGCTTTGATTTATGCAAATTAGAAACCTATCTCACATAAATGTAACCAAGCAAGATCTCCAGTGCAAAGACAACATGTTTTCTACCCTTATCTCCAACAAGTTTATATTTAGCTTTCATACGCTCAATGTTTTCCTTAGTTAACTCATGCATTTTTAAAATCAATTCAGCACGTTCTTTAGCATCAAAATTAACCTTCTCCAAGATGGAAGAGGCAACAAATCAATAGGTGCACGAGGTAGGAAGCCATACACAATTTCAAAAGGGCACATCTTAGTTGTAGAATGCAATGAACGATTATAAGCAAATTCAATATGAGGCAAGCATTCTTCCCACATTTTCTTATTATTCTTCAAAACAGCCCTAAGCATAGTAGACAATGTTCTATTGACTACTTCAGTTTGTCCATCAGTTTGGGGTGACAAGTAGTACTAAAAAGCAGTTTAGTCCCCAACTTAGCCCATAAACATCTCCAAAAGTGGCTAAGAAATTTAGTATCACGATCTGAAACAATAGTATTTGGCACACCATGCAAGCTTAATAATTTCACGAAAGAACAAATCAGCAACATTAACAAAGATCATCGCTTTTATGACATGGTATAAAGTGTGCCATTTTCGAGAATCTATCCACGACAACAAATATGCTATCCTCCCTTCTTTGTTCGAGGTAAACCTAAAACAAAGTCCATAGATATATCCTCCCAAGGAACACTAGGCACAGCAAAGGCATATATAAACCATGAGGATTGAGTCGTGACTTAGCTTTTTGACATGTAGTGCAGCGAGCAACAAAACGCTCAACATCCCGCCTCATCTTTGGCCAAAAGAAATGTGTAGCAAGTATATCCTCCGTCTTCTTCACGCCAAAGTGTCCCATTAATCCTCCTCCATGCGCCTCCTGCAACAACAAAAGATTTAACAGAGCTAGCAGGAATGCATAGCTTGTTAGCACGGAACACAAAACCATCATTAATAACGAACTTGTTCCATGTTCTTCCTTCTTACAATTCTGCATTACATGTTTAAAATCAGCATCATGCACATATTGATCTTTGATGGTCTCCAAACCAAATTTTTGAAGTCAAGTTGTGAAAGCATAGTATAGCGACGAGACAAAGCATCAAGCAATAACATTTTCTTTACCCTTCTTGTGTTTAATGACGTAAGGAAAGTCTCAATGAATTCAACCCATTTAGCATGTCTACGATTCAGTTTAGCTTGACTTTTAATATGTTTCAAAGATTCATGATCAGAATGTATAACAAATTCTTTGGGCCATAAATAATGTTGCCATGTCTCTAAAGTCCCAACAAGAGCATATAATTCTTTGTCATAAGTAGAATAGTTCAGACTAGGCCCACTCAATTTTTCGTAAAAGTATGCAACAGGTTTGCCATCTTGTAATAACACACCTCCTAATCCAATTCCACTAGCATCACATTCAAGCTCAAAAGTCCTATTAAAGTCAGGAAGTTGGAGTAAAGGAGCATGTGTCAACTTATCTTTCAATACCGTGAAGGCTTCTTCCCAAAGCGGTACCCCAAACAAAAGGCACATCCTTCTTTGTAAGCTCATTGAGAGGTGCAGCAATGGTGCTAAAGTCTCTCACAAAACGCCTATAGAAACCAGTGAGTCCAAGAAAACTCCTCACTTGTGTGACCGCTTTGGGCTGCGCCAACTCTCAATAGCTTCAATCTTGGCTTTATCAACTTCAATTCCCCTGTGGAGTAACAACATAGCCAAGAAAAGATACTCGGTCGGTGCAAAAGGTGCACTTCCCAAGGTTACCAAACAAACGTGCATCACGAGAGCATTAAAAACAGCACGTAAATGTTCCAAATGTTCTTCCAAAGATTTGCTATAAATCAGTATATCATCAAAGTAAACTACCACAAATCGTCCAATGAAAGCACGAAACTTCGCTCATTAATCTCATGAAAGTACTAGGTGCATTAGTTAACCCAAAAGGCATGACTAACCACTCATATAATCCAAACTTAGTTTTAAATGCTGTTTTCCATTCATCTCCCAATTTCATACGAATTTGATGGTATCCACTACGCAAATCAACTTTGGAAAATATTGTAGAGCCACTCAATTCATCAAGCATATCATCTAGCCTAGGAATAGGATGACGATAACTAATAGTAATATTATTAATGCCTCTACAATCAACACACATACGCCGACGCACCATCCTTTTTAGGCACTAGTATAATAGGAACAGCACAAGGACTAAGAGATTCGCAGATATAACCTTTGTCGAGCAGCTCCTGTGACTTGACGATAATCTCCTTCGTCTCCTCCGGATTGGTACGGTATGGTGCGCGGTTGGGTAGCGATGCACCGGAATTAAGTCAATTTGATGCTCAATCCTCGAATAGGTGGTAATCCGGTGGCACGCCTTGTGGGAAGACGTCGTAACGCCCGCAAAATGTTAGTGACAATAGGGGCAAAGAGGAAGGCACGCCCTCGAATGAAAATAATGCCTCTTTGCACACAAAAGATAGCAAACAGATGTGCTAGAATCTAGCTCATCAATATCAGATTTGGTGGCAAATAAACATGCACTTTTCAGTTTAATTTCAGAAGCAACATTAGATGGTTTATTATTAGGCTTCATTTGTTGCTCAAATTCTTTTGCCACAATCTGATTTTCACTCTTATTTTTCTCCTGTTTTGCTTTATTAGCTCTATTAATATCATCTTTCAAAATGGAATCAGGAGTCATAGGAAGCAAAGTAATATTTTTATCCTTGTGAACAAGAGTATACTGATTGTTTCTACCATGGTGTACAGAATTTTTATCAAATTGCCATGGTCTACCAAGTAATAAGGAACATGCTTGCATAGGTACCACATCACAATCAACATAATCAGCATATGTAGAGATACTAAAATGCACACGAACAGTACGTGTTACCTTAACCTTGCCGCTGTTGTTGAACCATTGGATGTAGTAAGGATGTTGATGAGGACATCAATACCATTGTTACACGCACAGCCCCTGCTGCTATACATACTGGACCAATTACTCGAGCTCGCGCACGCCAATTGAATTATCAGGTACTTTCGTTTCTGGGTAACGATTCTAATGTTCATGAGAATATGATGCTGCTTAAATTGGATACATTTGTTTTGCTTACAAATGAAGGGCCTACCATGGACAAGAAAGATGAACCTTGGAGCAAGTTCAAGCATGGAGATGTTGGCATGCTAAGGGGAACAAGAACGGAGTTACAAGTGATGATTCCAGACTTTGAAGCCACCCTAATGAGTGCATGAGGCCTTGGACGAAATATACAAGATGCCACTTCATAATATTCGTCCATAGGCTATTCTAGGTGCTGCGTCACCTTATTATTGGGCCAGGCCCATGTAATTTCGAAATACTTAAGTATAGGCTGTTTTAGAGTCCGATGTGTGGGGAACAAGAGTTAGGGTTGATTTCGACCCTCCACCAAGGGCCACGAAATCCCCCCTCTTCCTCCATATATACAGCCCTTAGGGCCCGCTTAGACCTTGGGTTTTGTTTAGATTAAAAGTTCGCCATAGCTGCAACTTCGCAGATTTCGCTTGTGTTCAACGACTGCATAAAGGCGCCACAGTAACCCCACCTTGATCAATAAAGCTTTCATCTTATATTCGCAATATCCAGATTGCAATCTCAGTTTCTTGCTTGTTCTTCGCTTGCTCGCAGGAAACAGCCCTCGTGGTCGATTGATCGTGTTCGCGTGGTCAATAACCCTCGGAAGTTGGTTTAGCGATTGCTAAGGCGCGACGCCTCAAGACGCTCGTAGTCGGATCGCCAAGGTCGACTCCCACGTAAACGATAGCCACCATCTCATCGAAACATCGGACACCTTTGCCTCTATCAAGTGGTATCAGATTTTCAGGTTGCTCGGTGAGATTTTACAGTTTTTCGAGATTAGATCGAGTCTGTTCTTCATACCTAAAGTCCATGAAAAAGCCACAAAAAAATTAGGGTTAGTTCATCATATCCGAACCAATCTGAGCCTTTGCATAATCTTTTTAGGTTTTTGCTTTGTTGAATTTATGTTGCATCGCCGTGTCAAGTTGCTGGTCTTAGAGTCTAGTCTTTTAGAGTTTCGAGTTCGGTCATAAGTTGTCACGCCCGCCAAGCACCATCATCATCGCCTTGCCATCTACCACCATTGCTTATCCGCCACCGCCTCAATCCGTATCCATATACCACCACCGCTACCATATACCACCACCGCTGTATATATACCACCATATATCCACCACCAATCCGAAGTTCCTTGCATATTAGGTTTGTTTTCGAGATCCATCTAGTTTCCGATTTGTGTTTTCCTTGCCGAGTAGGTTTAAAAAAAAAGAGTCCTGAAACCACCTCCGCTTAGGCCCAAAATTTTCCAAAACGCACTTGTCAAAAAATTTTTCGCTATCCTATTTTAGGTGTTTCTAAGCGTATTGAGACAATCGCCATTATAGAAAAAAGTTTTTTGACCTGCTTCAGCTTTTGGGTCCGGCAAAAAAAAAAAATTTGGTCGAAAAAATTTCGTGCCCATCCTGTCGGTTTGACTGGAAGAGTTTTGAGACACTCGCCATTATAGTGATTTTTCGCAAAAAAAAAAAAAAAAAAAGCAAAAAAAAAAAAAAAAAAAGCGAAAAAAATTATTCCAGAGTGTGCTTTTCCGTTGTTTCCGTGCAGCGCCGTGATTTTGTTAGTGTTCTAGGCTCGCCTCTAGCACGGTTCAGCCTAGGACCAAAGACAAGACTGTCGTTGAGCGCTTATTCAACTTTGCATCTCTGAATTGATTATTGTCAACCTTTTTGCTACCATATTATAAGCCTTCCCAGCTCCACATACATCTACATCGTATGCTTGACTCTCCCCGTAATCGCTTCTATCCAAGCTTTGAGAGTTTTGACTACATCGGTTGCCGATCACCGCTCGCCGGGTAAGAACTGGTAAGAATTTGAGATTTGCTTGACGGATTTGTGATCGCCCACCACACCACCACCACCACTTCCTAGTAGTCCTGTCAATCATATTCTTGTGTGTTTCTATTGTCGCTAACCATGGCAGGATCACAAGTCGATTTAGACCGACCGGGAGAACATGACAAACAAAGCGCTACATGATAAGTTTCAACAAATGATGAGTGGGCAGGTGGACGATGTGCTAAATAGATTTGAAGAGGCCATGGAGAAGATAGATGGCATTGAGAAGGCGTCAAACAAAGCTCGATAACAAGTTTAATGAATTGCTCGCTGTCTACCACCACCACCACCGGCTGCACCTAACGCACCTCTACTACAACAACATGGACTACCTCCACATCGCTAAACAGCCCTCCGCCGAGCTTCCCGTGTCCTCTTCACCGCCAAGCTGCTGGTGCTGCTGATACTTCTGGCTCCTGCTGCTGCGGTGGGGAGGATGATTATGTAAGAGCTTACGAGGATGAGGTTGATCAACATCGAACCACGTGCAACCACCAGCACCACAACCACCAGGTCGCCCACATGCAAATAATGGCAATGTTCGGCTCCCCTTCAGTATTTAGATCATGACCATCTCCCTAAACTGAAATTGAATATTCCACCATTTGAGGGTAGATATGTTCCTGATATATATCTTACTTGGGAGTTAGAAACTGAACAACGATTTACATGTTTACAATATCCCGAGGAGAGACGTGTCCTGCTGTTGTTTGTGCTTTCACTAGCTTTGCATGTGTTTGGTGGTCTGAACATTGTAGATTATATCCTGTTCCAGCTACTTGGGCTGCTTTGAAAACTGCTATGTGCTCGCTGGTTCCACCATATTATCAGCGTGAATTACTTCAAAATTGCAGCGCTTAAGACAAGGAAAAATTCGTAGAAGAATATTATCGTGAATTACAAACTGGCTTGATTAGATGTGGTATTGTTGAGGAGAATGAAGCTATGCTTGCACGTTTTCGGGTGGATTAAATAGAGAGATTCAGACCATTCTAGACTACAAGGATTATAATAATATCACCGATTATTCCATCTTGCTTGTAAAGCTGAACGTGAAGTGCAGGATCGATGTGCCTTGGCGCGACTAACTTTTCTCGCAGTCGACCTTCATCATGGACACCACGCATCATCTACTTCCACACGCTCTACTACACCGCACCTCCGCCGGCTGCCACCTCCAACCGTGATACAAGAAAGCAGGCACAACCACCACTATCTCGCCAAGAGTACACCTGCCGGGCCTACACAGAGCTCTTCTTCTTCCATGGCGCCAACAGGCACACAAGTGATATTATTTGTCGTCGTTGTAAGGGAAGAGGACATTTTATAGAGAATGCACATCTCAGCGTGTGATGATTGCTACCGAGGATGGTGGGTATGAGTCTGCTAGTGACTATGATGAAGAGACTTTGGCTCTTATTACACATGAAGAACACGGTGGAGATGATTCTGATCCTGAGACGCAATACATGGCTGTCAAGATGCCGATGTGTATGAATGTTTAGTTGCTCAACGTGTTTTGAGTGTGCAGGTTACACAAGCTGAGCAAAATCAGAGGCATAACTTGTTCCATACAAAGGAGTTGTGAAGGAACGTTCTATTCAAGGCCATCATAGATGGAGGGAGCTGCAACAACTTGGCTAGCATGGATATGGTGGAGAAGCTTTCTCACCACAAGACCACATCCACATCCTTACTACATCCAATGGTTCAACAACAATGCAAGGTTAAGGTAACACGATCTGTTCGTGTGTATTTTAGTATCTCTACATATGCTGATTATGTTGATTGTGATGTGGTACCTATGCAAGCATGTTCCTTATTACTTGGTAGACCATGGCAATTTGATAAAAATTCTGTACACCATGGTAGAAACAATCAAGATACTCTTGTTCACAAGGATAAAAATATTACTTTGCTTCCTATGACTCTGATTCCATTTTGAAAGATGATATTAATAGAGCTAATAAAGCAAAACAGGAGAAAATAAGAGTGAAAATCAGATTGTGGCAAAAGAATTTGAGCAACAAATGAAGCCTAATAATAAACCATCTAATGTTGCTTCTGAAATTAAACTGAAAAGTGCATGTTTATTTGCCACCAAATCTGATATTGATGAGCTAGATTCTAGCAAATCTGTTTGCTATGCTTTTGTGTGCAAAGAGGCATTATTTTCATTCGAGGACGTGTTTTCCTTTGCCCCCGCTGTCACTAACATTTTGCAGAGTTCACGACGCCTTTCCACAAGACGTGCCACCGGATTACCACCTATTCGAGGGATTGAGCATCAAATTGACTTAATTCCCGTGCATCGCTACCCAACCGCGCACCATACCGCATCAATCCAGAGGAGACGAAGGAGATTATGCGTCAAGTATGTGAGCTGCTCGACAAAGGTTATATACGCAAATCTCTTAGTCCTTGTGCTGTTCCTATTATACTAGTGCCTAAAAAGGATGGTACGTCACGTATGTGTGTTGATTGTAGAGGCATTAATAATATTACTATTCGTTATCGCCATCCTATTCCTAGGCTAGATGATATGCTTGATGAATTGAGTGGCTCTACAATATTCTCCAAAGTTGATTTATGAGTGGATACCATCAAATTCGTATGAAATTGGGAGATGAATGGAAAACAGCATTTAAAACTAAGTTTGGATTATATGAGTGGTTAGTCATGCCTTTTGGGTTAACTAATGCACCTAGTACTTTCATGAGATTAATGAACGAAGTTTTACGTGCTTTCATTGGACGATTTGTGGTAGTTTACTTTGATGATATAATGATTTATAGCAAATCTTTGGAAGAACATTTGGAACATTTACGTGTTGTTTTTAATGCTCTACGTGATGCACGCTTGTTTGGTAACCTTGGGAAGTGCACCTTTGCACCGAATCGAGTATCTTTTCTTGGCTATGTTGTTACTCCACAGGAATTGAAGTTGATAAAGCCAAGATTGAAGCTATTGAGAGTTGGCCGCAGCCCAAAACGGTCACACAAGTGAGGAGTTTTCTTGGACTCGCTGGTTTCTATAGGCGCTTTGTGAGAGACTTTAGCACCATTGCTGCACCTCTCAATGAGCTTACAAAGAAGGATGTGCCTTTTGTTTGGGGTACCGCACAGAAGAAGCCTTCACGGTATTGAAAGATAAGTTGACACATGCTCCTTTACTCCAACTTCCCGACTTTAATAAGACTTTTGAGCTTGAATGTGATGCTAGTGGAATTGGATTAGAGGTGTGTTATTACAAGATGGCAAACCTGTTGCATACTTTTCTGAAAAATTGAGTGGGCCTAGTCTGAACTATTCTACTTATGACAAAGAA
Organism: Aegilops longissima; assembly: GCA_021605205.1. NCBI lineage: Eukaryota > Viridiplantae > Streptophyta > Magnoliopsida > Poales > Poaceae > Aegilops > Aegilops longissima. The sequence continues at coordinate 42,702 of JAHIAM010001919.1, forward strand.
TTATATGCTCTTGTTCGGACTTTAGAGACATGGCAACATTATTTATGGCCCAAAGAATTTGTTATACATTCTGATCATGAATCTTTGAAACATATTAAAAGTCAAGCTAAACTGAATCGTAGACATGCTAAATGGGTTGAATTCATTGAGACTTTCCTTATGTCATTAAACACAAGAAGGGTAAAGAAAATGTTATTGTTGATGCTTTGTCTCGTCGATATACTATGCTTTCACAACTTGACTTCAAAATATTTGGTTTGGAGACCATCAAAGATCAATATGTGCATGATGCTGATTTTAAAGATGTAATGCAGAATTGTAAAGAGGGAAGAACATGGAACAAGTTCGTTATTAATGATGGTTTTGTGTTCCGGCTAACAAGCTATGCATTCCTCGCTAGCTCGTTCGCCTTTTGTTGTTGCAGGAGGCGATGGAGGAGGATTAATGGGACACTTTGGCGTGAAGAAGACGGAGGATATACTTGCTACACATTTCTTTTGGCCAAAGATGAGACGGATGTTGAGCGCTTTGTTGCTCGCTGCACTACATGTCAAAAAGCTAAGTCACGACTCAATCCTCATGGTTTATATATGCCTTTGCTCGTGCCTAGTGTTCCTTGGGAGGATATATCTATGGACTTTGTTTTAGGTTTACCTCGAACAAAGAAGGGAGGGATAGCATATTTGTTGTCGTGGATAGATTCTCTAAAATGGCACACTTTATACCATGTCATAAAAGCGATGATGTCTGTTAATGTTGCTGATTTGTTCTTTCGTGAAATTATTCGCTTGCATGGTGTGCCAAATACTATTGTTTCAGATCGTGATACTAAATTTCTTAGCCACTTTTGGAGATGTTTATGGGCTAAGTTGGGGACTAAACTGCTTTTAGTACTACTTGTCACCCCCAAACCGATGGATAAACTGAAGTAGTCAATAGAACATTGTCTACTATGCTTAGGGCTGTTTTGAAGAATAATAAGAAAATGTGGGAAGAATGCTTGCCTCATATTGAATTTGCTTATAATCGCTCATTGCATTCTACTACTAAGATGTGCCCTTTGAAATTGTGTATGGCTTCCTTCCTCGTGCACCTATTGATTTGTTGCCTCTTCCATCTTCGGAGAAGGTTAATTTTGATGCTAAAGAACGTGCTGAATTGATTTTAAAAATGCATGAGTTAACTAAGGAAAACATTGAGCGATGAATGCTAAATATAAACTTGTTGGAGATAAGGGTAGAAAACATGTTGTCTTTGCACCGAGATCTTGTTTGGTTACATTTATGTAAGGATAGGTTTCCTAATTTGCTAAATCAAAGCTAATGCCACGTGTTGATGGTCCATTTAAGGTGTTAGAGAAAATAAATGATAATGCATATAAACTTGAGCTGCCGCAGATTTTGGGGTTAGTCCCACTTTTAACATTGCAGATTTGAAGCCTTATTTGGGTGAGGAAGATGAGCTTCGCCGAGGACGACTTCATTTCAAGAAGGGAGGATGATGAGGACATCAATACCATTGTTACACCCACAGCCCCTGCTGCTATACATACCGGACCAATTACTAGAGCTCAAGACGCCAATTGAATTATCGTGTACTTTCGCTTCTGGTAATGATTCTAATGTTCATGAGAATATGATGCTGCTTAAATTGGATACATTTGTTTTGCTTACAAATGAAGGGCCTACCATGGACAAGAAAGATGAACCTTGGAGCAAGTTCAAGCATGGAGATGTTGGCATGCTAAGGGGAACAAGAACGGAGTTACAAGTGATGATTCCAGGACTTTGAAGCCACCCTAATGAGTGCATGAGGCCTTGGACGAAATATACAAGATGCCACTTCATAATATTCGTCCATAGGCTATTCTAGGTGCTGCGTCACCTTATTATTGGGCCAGGCCCATGTAATTTCGAAATACTTAAGTATAGGCTGTTTTAGAGTCCGTATGTGGGGAAACAAGAGTTAGGGTTGATTTCGACCCTCCACCAAGGGCCACGAAATTCCCCTCTTCCTCCATATATACAGCCCTTAGGGCCCGCTTAGACCTTGGGTTTTGTTTAGATTAAAAGTTCGCCATAGCTGCAACTTCGCAGCATTTCGCTTGTGTTCAACGACTGACAAAGGCGCCACAGTAACCCCACCTTGATCAATAAAGCTTTCATCTTATATTCGCAATATCCAGATTGCAATCTCAGTTTCTTGCTTGTTCTTCGCTTGCTCGCAGGAAACAGACCCTCGTGGTCGTTGATCGTGTTCTCGCGTGGTCAATAACCCTCGAAGTTGGTTTAGCGATTGCTAAGGCGCCGACGCCTCAAGACGTCGTAGTCGGATCGTCAAGGTCGACTCCCACAGAAACGATAGCCACCATCTCATCGAAACATCGGGACACCTTTGCCTCTATCAGATGTGGATGTGGTCTTGTGGTGAGAGAAAGCTTCTCCACCATATCCATGCTAGCCAAGTTGTTGCAGCTCCCTCCATCTATGATGACGCGAATAGAACGTTCCTTCACAACTCCCTTTGTATGGAACAAGCTATGCCTCTGATTTTGCTCAGCTTGTGTAACCTGCACACTCAAAACACGTTGAGCAACTAAACATTCATACTGTCAAGATCTTCAAAGAGCCATGTATTGCGCCTCAGATCGTAATCATCTCCACCGTGTTCTTCATGTGTAATAAGAGCCAAAGTCTCTTCATCATAGTCACTAGCGCACTCATACCCACCATCCTCAAGAGCAATCATCACACGCTGAGATTGGCATTCTCTCATAAAATGTCCTCTTCCCTTACAACGACAAATAATATCACTTGTGTGCCCCTGTTGACGCCATGGAAGAAGAAGAGCTCTGTGTAGGCCCAAAGAGTGTACTCTTGGCGAGATAGTGGTGGTTGTGCCTCGCTTTCTTGTATCACGGTTGGAGGTGGCAGCCCAACGGAGGTGCCGTGTAGTAGAACGTGGAAGTAGATGATGCACGTGGTGTCCATGATGAAGGTCGACCTGCAGAAAAGTTAGTCCCGCCAAGGCTCGCCGATCCTGCACTTCACGCTCAGCTTTACAAGCAAGATGGAATAATCGAGTGATATTATTATAATCCTTGTAGTCTAGAATGGTCTGAATCTCTATTTAATCCACCCGTAAAACGTGCAAGCATAGCTTCATTCTCCTCAACAATACCACATCTAATCAAGCCAGTTTGTAATTCCTGATAATATTCTTCACCGAATTTTTCCTTGTCTTAAGCGCTGCAATTTTTGAAGTAATTCACGCTGATAATATGGTGGAACCCAAATCTAGCACGCATAGCAGTTTTCAAAGTAGCCCAAGTAGCTGGAACAGGATATAATCTACAATGTTCAGACCACCAAACACATGCAAAGCTAGTGAAAGCACAAACAGCAGCAGGAACACGCCTCTCCTCGTGATATTGTAAACATGTAAATCGTTGTTCAGTTTCTAACTCCCAAGTAAGATATATATCAGAACATATCTACCCTCAAATGGTGGAATATTCAATTTCAGTTTAGGGAGATGGTCATGATCTCGCACTCAAGGGGAGCCCAACATTGCCATTATTTGCATGTGGACGACCTGGTGGTTGTGGTGCTGGTGGTTGCACGTAGTTCGATGGTGATCATCCTCCCCCCGCAGCAAAGCAGCGAGGAGCCACAGTATATCAACAAAGCAGCACCAAAGAGCTTGGCCAGGTGAAGAGGGACACGGGAAGCTCATGGAGGGCTGTTTCGATGTGGAGGTAGTCCGTGTTGTTGGAGTAGAGGTGCGTTAGGTGCAGCCGGTGGTGGTGGTGGTAGACGCATGAGCAATTCATTAAACTTGTTATCGAGCTTTGTTTCAACGCCTTCTCAATGCCATCTATCTTCTCCATGGCCTCTTCAAATCTATTTAGCACATCATCCACCGCCCACTCATCATTTGTTGAAACTTATCATGTAGCGCTTTGTTTGTCATGTTCTCCCGGTCCACCTTGCTGGCTTGTGATCCTGCCATGGTTAGCAGCAATAGAAACACACAAGAATATGATTGACAGACTACTAGGAAGTGGTGGTGGTGGTGTGGTGGACAGTCACAAACCGTCAGCAAATCTCAAATTCTTACAGTTCTTACCCAAAGAAGAAAGGTGATCGGCAACCGATGTAGTCAAAACTCTCAAAGCTTGATAGAGCGATTACTGTGGAGAGTCAAACGCACGATGTAGATGTATGTGGAGCTGGAAGGCTTATAATATGGTAGCAAAAAAAGGTTAGCAATAATCAATTCAGAGATGCAAAGTTGAATAAACGCCAACGACGTGATCTTGTCAGGTTGGTCCTAGGCTAGACCGTGCTAGAGACGCGAGCCTAGAACACTAACAAAATCACTTGCTGCACGTAAACAAGGGAAAAGCACACTCTGGATTTTTTTTTTTTTTTTTTTTTTTGCTGCTTTTTTTTGCATTGCTGCTTTTTTTTTTTTTTTTTGTAAAATCACTATAATGGCGTAATGTCTCAAAACTCTTCCGAGGTCAAACCGACAGATGGGCACGAAAAAACAGATAGCCGTAAAATTTTTCGACAATGCGCGTTTCAAAAAATTTTGGGCCTAAACGGAGGGTGGTTTCCTGACTTTTTTTTTTTTTTTTTTTCCAAACCTACTCCGCAAGGAAACACGAATCGGAAACTAGATGGATCTCTAAAACAACCCTAATATGCAAGGAACTCGGATTGATATATGGTGGTGGTATATGGCAGCGTGGTGGTAGCGGTGGTAGTATATGGATATGGATCGGTGGTGGTATACGGACACGGATTGGTGGTGGTCTATGGATACGGATTCGGAGCGGTGGTGGTAGGTGGCAGGGGCGATGATGATGGTGCGGTGGCGCGTGACAACTTATGACCGAACTCAAACTCTAAAAGACTAGACGCTAAGACCAAAGAACTAGACACGACGATGCAACCGCAAATTCAACAAAGCAAAACCCTAAAAAGATTATGCAAAGGCTCGATTGGTTCGGATATGATGAACTAACCCTACTTTTTTTTGTGTGGCTTTTTCGTGGACTTTAGGTATGAAGAACAGACTCGATCTAAACTACTTAAAACTGTAAAATCTCACCGAGCAACCTGAAGCTCTATACCACTTGATAGAGGCAAAGGTGTCCCGCCTTCGATGAGATGTGGTTTTCACTTTGGAGGAAGTCGACTTTGACGATCCGATCACTTAACGCAGCGAGGACGCCGCGCTTTAGCAATCGCTAAACCAACTCCGAGAGGTTATTGACCACGCCGAGCACGCATCAACTCGACCACGAGGGTCTGTTTCCGCGAGCAAACGAAGAACAAGCAAGAAACCGAGATTGCAATCTGGATATTGCTAATATAAGATGAAAGCTTTATTGATCAAGGTGGGGTTCTGTGGACGCTTTGTCCGGTCGTTGAACACAAACGGCACGCGGGTTGCAGCTATGGCTAACTTTTAATCTAAACAAAACCAAGGTCTAAACGGTGCCCTAAGGGCTGTATATATGGAGGAAGAGGGGGAATTTCGTGGCCCTTGGTGGAGGGGTCCAAATCAACCCTAACTCTTGTTTCCCCACACATACGGACTCTAAAAACAGCCTATACTTAAGTATTTCGAAATTACATGGGCCTGGCCCAATAATAAGGTGACGCAAAGCACCTAGAATAGCCTATAAACGAATATTATGAAGTGGCATCTTGTATATTTCGTCCAAGGCCTCATGCACTCATTAGGGTGGCTTCAAAGCCCCTGAATCATCACTTGTAACTCCGTTTGTTCCCTTGCACATGCCAACATCTCCATGCTTGAACTTGCTCCAAGGTTCATCTTTCTTGTCCATGGTAGGCCCTTCATTTGTAAGCAAAACAAATGTATCCAATTTAGGCAGCATCATATTCTCATGAACATTGGAATCGCTACCAAGAAACGAAAGTACCGATAATTCAAATTGGCGCGCGAGCTCTAGTAATTGGTCCAAGATGTATAGCAGCAGGGGGCTGGGTGTAACAATGGTATTGATGTCCTCATCACCCTATTTTTAGGTGTTTCTAAGTGGATTGAGACAACATTATAGAAAGTTTTTTGACCTGCTTCAGCTTTTGGGTCCGGCAAAAAAAAAAAATTTTTGGTCGAAAAAATTTCGTGCCCATCCTGTCGCTTTGACCTGGAAGAGTTTTGAGACACTCGCCATTATAGTGATTTTTCGCAAAAAAAAAAAAAAGAGCAGCAAAAAAAAAAGAGCAAAAAAAAAAATAAGAGCGAAAAAAAATTTCCAGAGTGTGCTTTTCCGTTGTTTCCAGCAGCAACCGTGATTTTGTTAGTGTTCTAGGCTCGCCTCTAGCACGGTTCAGCCTAGGACCAAAGACAAGATCGTCGTTGAGCGCTTATTCAACTTTGCATCTCTGAATTGATTATTGTCAACCTTTTGCTACCATATTATAAGCCTTCCCAGCTCCACATACATCTACATCGCATGCTTGACTCTCCCCGTAATCGCCTATCCAAGCTTTGAGAGTTTTGACTACATCGGTTGTCGATCATCACCGCCGCTGGGTAAGAACTGGTAAGAATTTGAGATTTGCTTGACGGATTTGTGATCGTCCACCACACCACCACCACCACTTCCTAGTAGTCTGTCAATCATATTCTTGTGTGTTTCTATTGCTGCTAACCATGGCAGGATCATGTCGATTTAGACCGACCGGGAGAACATGACAAACAAAGCGCTACATGATAAGTTTCAACAAATGATGAGTGGGCAGGTGGACGATGTGCTAAATAGATTTGAAGAGGCCATGGAGAAGATAGATGGCATTGAGAAGGCGTCAAACGAAGCTCGATATCAAGTTTAATGAATTGCTCGCTGCTACCACCACCACCACCGGCTGCACCTAACGACCTCTACTACAACAACACGGACTACCTCCACATCGCGAAACAGCCCTCCCCGAGCTTCCCGTGTCCCTCTTCACCGCCAAGCTGCCGGTGTCATTGATACTTCAGGCTCCTGCCGCGCGGGCGGGGAGGATGATTATGTGAGAGCTTACGAGGATGAGGTTGATCAACATCGAACTCACGGCAACCACCAGCACCACAACCACCAGTGTCGCCCACATGCAAATAATGGCGATGTTCGCTCCCCTTCAGTACGAGATCATGACCATCTCCCTAAACTGAAATTGAATATTCCACCATTTGAGGGTAGATATGTTCCCGATATATATCTTACTTGGGAATTAGAAACTGAACAACGATTTACATGTTTACAATATCCCGAGGAGAGACGGTTCCTCGCTGCTGTTTGTGCTTTCACTAGCTTTGCATGTGTTTGGTGGTCTCAACATTGTAGATTATATCCTGTTCCAGCTACTTGGGCTGCTTTGAAAACTGCTATGCGCATCGCTGGGTTCCACCATATTATCAACGTGAATTACTTCAAAATTGCAGCGCTTAAGACAAGGAAAAATTCGTAGAAGAATATTATCGTGAATTACAAACTGGCTTGATTAGATGTGGTATTGTTGAGGAGAATGAAGCTATGCTTGCACGCTTTCTGGGTGGATTAAATAGAGAGATTCAAACCATTCTAGACTACAAGGATTATAATAATATCACCGATTATTCCATCTTGCTTGTAAAGCTGAACGTGAAGTGCAGGATCGACAATGTGCTGGCGCTGACTAACTTTTCTCGCAGGTCGACCTTCATCATGGACACCACGCATCATCTACTTCCACACGCTCTACTACACCGCACCTCGTCGGCTGCCACCTCCAACCGTGATACAAGAAAGGTGCACAACCACCACTATCTCGCCAAGAGCACACCCGCTGGGCCTACACAGAGCTCTTCTTCTTCCATGGCGCCAACAGGGCACACAAGTGATATTATTTGTCGTCGTTGTAAGGGAAGAGGACATTTTGCGAGAGAATGCCAATCTCAGCTGCAGTGATGATTGCTACCGAGGATGGTGGGTATGAGTCCGCTTAGTGATTATGATGAAGAGACTTTGGCTCTTATTACACATGAAGAACACGGTGGAGATGATTCTGATCTTGAGACGCAATACATGGCTGTCAAGATGCCGACAGTGTATGAATGTTTAGTTGCTCAACGTGTTTTGAGTGTGCAGGTTACACAAGCTGAGCAAAATCAGAGGCATAACTTGTTCCATACAAAGGAGTTGTGAAGGAACGCTCTATTCAAGGCCATCATAGATGGAGGAGCTGCAACAACTTGGCTAGCATGGATATGGTGGAGAAGCTTTCTCACCACAAGACCACATCCACATCCTTACTACATCCAATGGTTCAACAACAGCGCAAGGTTAAGGTAACACGACTGCTCGTGTGCATTTTAGTATCTCTACATATGCTGATTATGTTGATTGTGATGTGGTACCTATGCAAGCATGTTCCTTATTACTTGGTAGACCATGGCAATTTGATAAAATTTGTACACCATGGTAGAAACAATCAAGATACTCTTGTTCACAAGGATAAAAATATTACTTTGCTTCCTATGACTCCTGATTCCATTTTGAAAGATGATATTAATAGAGCTAATAAAGCAAAACAGGAGAAAATAAGAGTGAAAATCAGATTGTGGCAAAAGAATTTGAGCAACAAATGAAGCCTAATAATAAACCATCTAATGTTGCTTCTGAAATTAAACTGAAAAGTGCATGTTTATTTGCCACCAAATCTGATATTGATGAGCTAGATTCTAGCAAATCTGTTTGCTATGCTTTTGTGTGCAAAGAGGCATTATTTTCATTCGAGGACGGTTTTCCTCTTTGCCCCCCGCTGTCACTAACATTTTGCAGAGTTCACTGATGTCTTCCCACAAGACGCAAGCACCGGATTACCACCTATTCGAGGGATTGAGCATCAAATTGACTTAATTCCCGTGCATCGCTACCCAACCGCGCACCATACCGCATCAATCCAGAGGAGACGAAGGAGATTATGCGTCAAGTATGTGAGCTGCTCGACAAAGGTTATATACGCTAATCTCTTAGTCCTTGTGCTGTTCCTATTATACTAGTGCCTAAAAAGGATGGTACGTCACAGATGTGTGTTGATTGTAGAGGCATTAATAATATTACTATTCGTTATCGCCATCCTATTCCTAGGCTAGATGATATGCTTGATGAATTAAGTGGCTCTACAATATTCTCCAACGTTGATTTATGAGTGGATACCATCAAATTCGTATGAAATTGGGAGATGAATGGAAAACAGCATTTAAAACTAAGTTTGGATTATATGAGTGGTTAGTCATGCCTTTTGGGTTAACTAATGCACCTAGTACTTTCATGAGATTAATGAACTAAGTTTTACGTGCTTTCATTGGACGATTTGTGGTAGTTTACTTTGATGATATACTGATTTATAGCAAATCTTTGGAAGAACATTTGGAACATTTACGTGTTGTTTTTAATGCTCTACGTGATGCACGCTTGTTTGGTAACCTTGGAAGTGCACCTTTGCACCAATTCCAGTATCTTTTCTTGGCTATGTTGTTACTCCACAGGAATTGAAGTTGATAAAGCCAAGATTGAAGCTATTGAGAGTTGGCCGCAGCCCAAAACGGTCACACAAGTGAGGAGTTTTCTTGGACTCGCTGGTTTCTATAGGCGCTTTGTGAGAGACTTTAGCACCATTGCTGCACCTCTCAATGAGCTTACAAAGAAGGATGTGCTTTTGTTTGGGGTACCGCATGGAAGAAGCCTTCACGGTATTGAAAGATAAGTTGACACATGCCCTTTACTCCAACTTCCCGACTTTAATAAGACTTTTGAGCTTGAATGTGATGCTAGTGGAATTGGATTAGAGGTGTGTTATTACAAGATGGCAAACCTGTTGCATACTTTTCTGAAAAATTGAGGGCCTAGTCTGAACTATTCTACTTATGACAAAGAATTATATGCTCTTGTTCGACTTTAGAGACATGGCAACATTATTTATGGCCCAAAGAATTTGTTATACATTCTGATCATGAATCTTTGAAACATATTAAAAGTCAAGCTAAACTGAATCGTAGACATGCTAAATGGGTTGAATTCATTGAGACTTTCCTTATGTCATTAAACACAAGAAGGGTAAAGAAAATGTTATTGCGATGCTTTGTCTCGTCGATATACTATGCTTTCACAACTTGACTTCAAAATATTTGGTTTGGAGACCATCAAAGATCAATATGTGCATGATGCTGATTTTAAAGATGTAATGCAGAATTGTAAAGAGGGAAGAACATGGAACAAGTTCGTTATTAATGATGGTTTTGTGTTCCGGCTAACAAGCTATGCATTCCTCGCTAGCTCGTTCGCCTTTTGTTGTTGCAGGAGGCGATGGAGGAGGATTAATGGGACACTTTGGCGTGAAGAAGACGGAGGATATACTTGCTACACATTTCTTTTGGCCAAAGTTGAGACGGGATGTTGAGCGCTTTGTAGCTCGCTGCACTACATGTCAAAAAGCTAAGTCACGACTCAATCCTCATGGTTTATATATGCCTTTGCTCGCGCCTAGTGTTCCTTGGGAGGATATATCTATGGACTTTGTTTTAGGTTTACCTCGAACAAAGAAGGGAGGATAGCATATTTGTTGTCGTGGATAGATTCTCTAAAATGGCACACTTTATACCATGTCATAAAAGCGATGATGCTGTTAATGTTGCTGATTTGTTCTTTCGTGAAATTATTCGCTTGCATGGTGTGCCAAATACTATTGTTTCAGATCGTGATACTAAATTTCTTAGCCACTTTTGGAGATGTTTATGGGCTAAGTTGGGGACTAAACTGCTTTTTAGTACTACTTGTCACCCCAAACCGATGGATAAACTGAAGTAGTCAATAGAACATTGTCTACTATGCTTAGGGCTGTTTTGAAGAATAATAAGAAAATGTGGGAAGAATGCTTGCCTCATATTGAATTTGCTTATAATCGCTCATTGCATTCTACTACTAAGATGTGCCCTTTGAAATTGTGTATGGCTTCCTACCTCGTGCACCTATTGATTTGTTGCCTCTTCCATCTTCGGAGAAGGTTAATTTTGATGCTAAAGAACGTGCTGAATTGATTTTAAAATGCATGAGATAACTAAGGAAAACATTGAGCGATGAATGCTAAATATAAACTTGTCGGAGATAAGGGTAGAAAACATGTTGTCTTTGCACTGGAGATCTTGTTTGGTTACATTTGAGTAAGGATAGGTTTCTAATTTGCTAAATCAAAGCTAATGCCACGTGCTGATGGTCCATTTAAGGTGTTAGAGAAAATAAATGATAATGCATATAAACTTGAGCTGCTCGCAGATTTTGGGGTTAGTCCCACTTTTAACATTGCAGATCTGAAGCCTTATTTGGGTGAGGAATATGAGCTCGTCGAGGACGACTTCATTTCAAGAAGGGAGGATGATGAGGACATCAATACCATTGTTACACCCACAGCCCCTACTGCTACATATATCGGACCAATTACTAGAGCTCGCAAGACGCCAATTAAATTATCGTACTTTCGCTTTCTTGGTAATGATTCTAATGTTCATGAGAATATGATGCTGCCTAAATTGGATACATTTGTTTTGCTTACAAATGAAGGCCCTAGCTTGGAGAAGGATGGACATTGAGCAAGAACAAGCATGGAGATAATGCCATGCTAAGGGGAACAAGAACGGAGTTACAAGTGATGATTTCAGGACTTTGAAGCCACCATAATGGGTGCATGAAGCCTTGGACGAAATATACAAGATGCTACTTCATAAATGTCGTCCCGAGGCTATTCTAGGTGCTCAACACCTTATTAGTGGGCCAGGCCCATGTAATTTCGAAATACTTAAGTATAGGCTGTTTTAGAGTCCGTATGTGTGGGGAAACAAGAGTTAGGTTGATTTCGACCCTCCACCAAGGGCCACGAAATTCCCCTCTTCCTCCATATATACAGCCCTTAGGGCACCGCTTAGACCTTGGGTTTTGTTTAGATTAAAAGTTCGCCATAGCTGCAACTTCGCAGCATTTCGCTTGTGTTCAACGACTGCACAAAGGCGCCACAGTAACCCCACCTTGATCAATAAAGCTTTCATCTTATATTCGCAATATCCAGATTGCAATCTCAGTTTCTTGCTTGTTCTTCGCTTGCTCGCAGGAAACAGCCCTCGTGGTCGTTGATCGTGTTCGGCGTGGTCAATAACCCTCGAAGTTGGTTTAGCGATTGCTAAGGCGCGACGTCTCGCACGATCGTAGTCGGATCGCCAAGGTCGACTCCCTACGTAAACGATAGCCACCATCTCATCGAAACATCGGGACACCTTTGCCTCTATCACCTTGATGAGTCTATTCCTCCATTGGAGACGACGATGGCCATGGTGGACGATGATACACCGCCCACATGGTTCCATCAACATGAAGATGACAACGAATGGATCGCTGACACCTCACCTACAACACATGAGCGACGCCCAAAGGTAACATAGGTGATG
>JAHIAM010001920.1:0-20301 GCA_021605205.1 Aegilops longissima
TGTGATCAGAGGCTGGAGGAGGAGGAGGGCTCGAGGCGGAGAGGAGGGAGGCCAGGTCGGAGGGTCTGGCTGTGAGCCGGTGAGGGGTCGGCAGAGGTGGAGAGCAATGGGGAAGTGGTCGGTGCCTCCTCCTGCCCGATCAGTTCAGGTCGGGAGGCGAGGCGAGGGGAAGGAGTGGGGGGCTAGGGTTTGACGAGGTGGGAGTGGGGTTATCTGGCGGTTGGGCGGCGGAGCAATATGGGGAGAAGAGGGGATGGGCCAAGGGGAGGGAGGGGCAGCAGTTTGGTAGGGGAGGAGGTTATCCCCTCACATTTTATTTTCTTTCTTTTCTCTTTTGTTATCTTCCTTTTACATTTTGGTTTATTTAAATTGCTTTGGCATTTTGTAAATATTATGCACCCACCAATATTAGGTTAGGTATTTTAGAAAACCCGGAACATTTTAGAATTAGTTTTGAAACCCTTTTTATCGTTTGTTTTATTTTAATTTTTTGTTTTGAGCGGTTCGAGATTAACGAAGTTAATTAACATAGCAGGGATTCTTGTTGCATAACCATCCGGCGTTACAAATCTCCTCCACTACAAGAAATCTCGTCCGAGATTTAGGAGGTAAATTAAAAGAGGCGGGATATTCATCTCGTCGGCGATCCTCGCGTTCCCGGTGGCCGTCTTGAGTGATTCGACCCTTTGGACTTTGAGAATTTGATAAGCCTTCGGCGTGTGCGGCGTTCAGCTTGAGTGAGAATGCGGACGGATGCTCTTTATAGGAGGTCTGTTGCAATTCGAGCACTTCATGGTCCTTTGCTCGGATTGGGTCTTTGAAGCAGCGTCGGAGTTGGGACCGTGGAACACATCGTGAACTGAGAAAGGTTCGACCGGAGCTCCGAGTTGATAGGCCACTTTTCCCGCCTTTCGAGAATAGTGAAAGGGCCAATATAGCGAGAGCTAACGCCCTTGATCCGGCGGTGAGCACCCTTCATTGGTGTAGCGAAGATAGGCCTTCGCCGGGTTGATAGACCATGTCTTTGTGATAGCGGTCATAATTACTCTTTTGGCGGCGAAGCGTCTTGAGATTCTCGCGAATAATGCGGACTTGTTCTTGACATGTTGGATAATATCCGGACGAAGAGTGGGCGTTCCCGAGTTTACGACCAGATTCGGAGGGTTCGGCACTTTCGTCCATATAACACCGAAGGGGCCATCTTGAGACTAACTTGATAGCTATTATTATAAGAGAACTCAGCATGGGAGAGATTCCTCCCATTTCTTGCGAATGAGGCGACACAAGCTCGAAGCATGTCTTGAGAATTTGATTGACACGTTCAACTTGCCCTTGAGGCTGCGGATGAAGCGATCTTGAAAGATAAATGAGTCCCCATAGCTTCTTGAAACTTGCAGAATCTTGAAGTGAATAAGTGACGCAGTCGAGCGATAACCGATGGAATACCGTGAAGTGAAACAATTCGGACATATAGGCGTTGCCGGTGGCTAGCGGTGATCGTTTCTTTGACCGCGGAAAATGTGCAACTTTAGAAAGCGGTCGATGGCGACAAGAATAGCATCATTACCTTTCTGCGATTTGGGAAACCAGGTGGCGAAGTCCATTTCAACATGGTCCCATTTCCATTCGGGAATAGAGATAGGCTACGAGTTCAGCAGGCCTTTGATGTTTCTTTGATCTGACGGCAAGCGTCACACTCGAAACATAGCGAGCAATGTCTTGCTTCATATTGGACCACGAGAATCTCTCACGAATGTCTTGATACATCTTTGTCTTTGCCGGGATGGATACATAGAAGTATCATGAGCTTCTTGCATAACCCGAGTCATATCCAGGTTGTCCTTCTTACACGGCACCACTAAGCGGCCTTTGAAGTACAAAGCGCCATCATCGGCAATAGTGAAGGAGGAGGATTTCCTTTCTGACGTCTTGTTTAAGCTTGTAGACCTCGAGTCAAATCCTGCATTGTCTTTATATGGTGCCCAAGAGATGGGTTCAACAGCAGGGTAAAGAGGATCCACTGAGGAACAACACGGAGATTCATCTTGCGGAACTCGGAGGAGGGGGCGAGTGCACGGAGGAACAATATGGAGGTTCGATCTGCTGAATTCTTCAACAAGTGAGGCTGAACTTTGTGAACACTGAAGGTGGTTCGGATAAGACTTGCGGCTCAAGGCATCAGCCATTACATTAGCCTTGCTGGCGTATAGGAAATACCCAAATCAAAGTCGCAGCAGTCTCCATCCATCTCTGGCAGCCGGAGGTTCGGAGTGCAGCTGAGTAAGCAGTGCTTCAGACTTTGGTGGTCGGTGTAGATCTGCATAGCGATTACGAAGGTAATGTCGCCCTTGCTTAAGCGCATGAATAGCGACCAAGTTAAAGTCGTGAACTGGGTAGTTCTCCTCGTGAGGCGCAATTGCTCGAGGCATAAGCAACCACTTTGCGCTCTTGCATTAGGACACCGCCTAAACCTTGGCGAAGCGTCGCGATAAATAATGAAGTCCTTCTTAATGTCGGGAGGAGCTAGCCTGAGGGCGGTTGTCGAGCTTGTCTTTGAGTGCTGGAAACTTTCGACACTTATCATCCATTGGAACTTGGCGCCTTTATGCAATAGATTAGTCGAGGCACGGCAATCTTGGAGAAGTTCTCGGCAGAATCGTGCAATAAATTTGGCGAGACCGAAAACCGACTTATGCGTTCTTGGAGGTCAATCGAGAATAGCTTTGAACTCGTTCAGGGTTGGCAACAATACCATCCTTAGAGATGACATGTCCAGGTAGGTTACTTGAGGGAAGCGAATTCACACTTGGAGAACTTGGCATAGAGTTGATGCTCTCGTAGCTTTTCGGCCGCGAGGCGAAGATGTTGACATGTTCTTCTTCATTCTTGGAATAGATCGAGGATATCATCCGGATAAACCCACGACGAACTTGTCGAGGTAATCCATGAATATATAGTTCATCAAGCGGGAGAAGGTGGCTGGAGCATTGGTTAAGCGAAAGACATGACGGTGTACTCGTAAGAACCATAACGAGTCACGAATGCGGTCTTAGGGATATCCTCCTCGCGAACACGGATCAGGTGGTAGCCCAACCTCAAAGTCGAGTTTGAGAACAGCGCGAACCAGCAGTTGATCATAAAGATCATTGATCAGGAAGAGGATACTTATTACGAATGGTAGCTTGATTTATGGACGGTAGTCTTGGACCAATCGGTTTGTCCCATCCTTCTTCTTAACAAAGAGAAGGTGCTCCCCAAGGAAACAACTTGGATAGAATGAAACCGCTTTGCGAGATTTGTCGATTTCCTCCTTTAGTTCAAGGAGTTCATCTGGCGGCATCTTGTAGGGGCAACAGCTATAGGAGTGGTGCACTGGTTTCAAGTCGATGTGAATTCGACAGCCCTAGCGAGAGGAATCCACGGAAGTTCTTGAGGAAAGAGCGTCTTGGAAGTCTCGAGCAGCAGGGAATGCTTTCAATTCCCTCGAGGGTGCGGCGTTCAATGCATTCAATGCATAGAGCCTTGCCTCGGCATTTTGAACGAACGAGCATTGTAGCTTACGATTTCATCGAAGGGTGCAGCGAATGGGCCGGTCTTAGTGGCGCAAGCGATTGGCGCGTATGCGCTTTCAACCAATCCATCCCAAAATGAGGTCAATGCTACAAGACTTTAGTACGATAGGAGACAAGGAATTCCATTCCTTGATTTCAACAGGGGCGTCGTTGCAAATCATGGAAGTCGACATTGGCCCTTGAGTGTGTACTAATAGTGAAGCATTCATGTCTTCACTTTTAATGCCATGCATGAATGCAAAATCTTGAGACATGAATGAATGTGATGCTCTGAATCGAATAAAGCAGATCTGATCTTTTGAATTTCACGAGTGTACCCATCACGATGGCAGGCTGGTCATGAGCTTCATTCGGATCAACGTGGTTGGCTTTGAGCTTGCCCATAAGACTTGCCGGTGTTGTTGCGGTTACAGGTGTTTCCCGGCCAGCTCTCTGGAAGGCGATTGATTACAGTTACGGTTGCATTCTCTATGCAGTGCCTGGCTGTCACTTTGAAGCATAAGCCATTATTGGGGAGTGGGAGCAGGGAGCTTGGGGTGGCGGGCTGGAAGCTTGCTGCTTAGTTGTAAGCGAGAGCGAGGTGTAGCATAGTTACGCTTTGAAGCGGGAGCATTGGTGGTACATCTTTGTTGGGAATCCATATCTTGCGCTTCTGCGAGGGCGGGCCGAAGATGAGCCCGTGTCGCAGTTGCGCTGTTGAAACTACTGGTATTCCTGCGGACCAGTTTCGACATTGATAGCTTTGTTCACCAAGGTGGCGAAATCAGCAAAGTCGTGCACAAGAAGTCGCGAGCTTGATGTAAACGAAGCGAAATCACGGAACTTCTCACATCTGCGTGCATCGATTGCGATATCCTCTTGACATAGCGAGACAAGTCGAGAACTCGCGTGATGGCTTCTATGATCTTGTTGCCTTGGGTGAGATGCGGAACTCACGCTTCTTCGGTCCATGACCCCTTGAGGATGAAGCGGGCACGGAAGCAACTTGGAAGTCGGCGGGTGATGAGTGTTCAAGCTGGCGAAATCGGCGGTGGCTGTCCACCATTGAGCTGCGGGTCCCTTGGGAAGAAGGAAGCAAAGGTGACATAGGCGGCGAGGGCTACATCAGCGAACTCCATCTCATAGGTGATGTCACGGGCGATCATCAGCATCCGATGGCTGAGTTGAGCTGCGGTACCGGCTGGGGGTTCGAGCGTATGAATTCCTGCGAGTTATCCCGTTTGGAGTCTGGTTCATATTGGGCGAGGCCGAGCCATCATATTCTCCATGGTGGCGATTCATCTCAAGCTGTTGGACCATACCAGCCATGTACTCGGCGGTGGTGGGAAGTTGGCACGACCACGACTCTGGCCTAACCATCTGCTATTATACTTGAGGGGTAGTTGGCATTTGAGAAATTAAGCAGAGAGCGAGGAATCATTCATGATGAAACATGCATAATGAAAGCAGCATGATGGGAACTACATAGTAGTTGGCATATCTTACAAAGGAATCATGCATAGAGTTCGATACATAGAGTCCGATTACATAGACTACTACATCATAAGCGACACAGGCTCATGGCGAATACATCAAATGCTAAAGCAAGTCTACATCAGGTCCCAGCGTGATGCTGCGGAGGTAGCTTGTAACTGAAAAAGCTGGTAGTCTGCGGCGGTGGATAGTCCTCCGCATCGGTGACACGAGGGCGCGGATACTCTGGTGCTGAATCCGAGCGTCGGGTGGCGAGAAAGGGCCAAGTGCGGGAAGTAGCCTCCCGTCGGCCAACCAACACCTGAGGGCATCACAGTCTGGCGGGGTAGATCGCGAGCGGCGGCTCTCGGAGCGGACAAAGGGGTGCATCAGCGTCGAGCCGCAGTAG
The DNA here is from genome assembly GCA_021605205.1 of Aegilops longissima. Taxonomy (NCBI): domain Eukaryota; kingdom Viridiplantae; phylum Streptophyta; class Magnoliopsida; order Poales; family Poaceae; genus Aegilops; species Aegilops longissima. Next base: position 5,434 of record JAHIAM010001920.1, read on the forward strand.
AGAATCTTGACGGGTGATGTACAACTTCGTGGCGAAAAAGCCGGTTAGCTCGATCCAGCCCATCGGCATATAGAACAAAGTTACGATGGTGGAAGGCTCTCTGGTAGCGATGGTGTAAGCAGCGGTGTAGTAACCCTCCTCACCAACATCGGGCGATAGCAATGTGCACGAAGGGGAGGTGTCCAACTCTCGATACTACTTGCGAAGGCGTGTCGATTGCGGCATAAGCGACATCGTGGACTGCCATATCGATGGTCACTCCAACACCATATGCGGTGTGCAGCACGATGGTGGACTCATACTCCCGAGTAGAGGTGGGCGATGGGCGGTCTGCTCTGGTTTGTAGTCTGGTACTCCTCATAGGCGGTGTACTCGGGGTGCGGCGATAACCGGATAGGTCATCATCTCGGCTAGCACGCGAGTGATCCCGAGCACCAATAACCCGTCGTGTGGCGCACGACCTGCCTCGTGGGTTCCATCTGAAAACAAAAGGCGTTTCAAAGGAGTCAAATGACGGTGTGAAATTGCTCAAATACAATTCCAAAAATAACTAAGGCTATATCCATCTTGAGGTGAATGCGGTCGCGGGATCCTAGTGATAGTTAGTAAAATCGTTTAACCCGAGTAGAAGAGAGTCGAGTCGAGTAAAGGTCGAGGTAAAAAGATCCTAATACCACCCGATGGCGGCGTGGGCCGTAAAGCACACGCCAAGTTAGTAAAAGTTTTGCAATGTCTGAGACTCGACTTGGCCAGGAGTGTGGAAGAGTTCTACGAGGCGATCGGCTCGATACCAACTTGTGGCCCCGATTTAATCGTACACTAATCATGCGCATAAATGTATGCGATCAAGATCGAGGACTCACGGAAGATATCACAACACAACTCTACAAATAAAATAAGTCATACAAGCATCATAATACAAGCGAGGGGCCTCGAGGGCTCGAATACAAGTGCTCGATCATAGGCAGTCGTGAGCAACAATATCTGATACTGAGACATAAGTTAAACAAGTTTGCCTTAAGAAGGCTAGCACAAAGCGGGATCTGGTCGAAAGAGGACGGGCCTCTGCAAGGATCCTCCTAGGTCACTCTGAGTGCGTCGTAGTGCCTAGCACGCGTAGTAGTGGCGCCTCGAGTAGTAGTAAAATGCGTGGCGGTGGCGTGCGGATCACAGGCTCCATCGTCGATTGCAGCAATCGAGTAGAGATAGGGAAAAGGGGAACAAGGCAAGCGTGAGTACTCATCAAAGTACTGTAAAGCAAGGCTACTACTACATATGCATGGATATATGTGTAAAGGCCATATCGGTGGACTAAAGCTGAGAATGCGAATAAGAAGGAAAGCTAGTCTTAGCGAAGACTAAACACGGACACTGTCTTGCACAGACGAGAAGAGGACAACGGAAGTCCTCCAAGTAACATCATATAGCAATAATCCTGCCCGGCAATCCCACGCACTTAACCACGAGCGAGGCGACCACGGTTATGTCGGCACTTGGAAGGTGTGTTTTATCAAGTATCCGGTTCTAGTTGTCATAAGCTCAAGGTACAACTCCAAGTCCGATCCATTCACCAGAAGATCACGGCTATCCGAATAGATTAACTTCCCTACGAGGGTGCACCATCTTACGGCAACTTGATCCCATTTGGCGGGACACACTTTCGGGGTCATGCCCGACGTAAGATCAACAATGCGACCCCCCTTCAAACTGTGAGAGGCCACCGCGGTCTAAACCTAAGCGAAGTGCAGGCCCTCGCCATACAAACACACCTTGCGTTCGCGGCGGAAGCGGACCTAGCCTAACAGGCGTTCGATCAATCCGGCGCAGCTCCGTCGGTGACGTCTGTAGTGCCGGTGATACCACGCGCGGGATACCCATAACTACTCCGCGTAGATGGTTAGTGCGTATAAGCTTCGTAGCCAACCCGGATCAAATACCAAGACCTCGTTAAGCGTGTTAAATAACAGCGAGCGCCCGAACGAGGCGAGCCCACCTCTCTCCTAAGCGGTCTCAACACCTTACAACTCGCTCATACAAAGATCCACTTTCATGGGTGCTCCATCGGCCGACCCGACTTTAGTCGCACATGAATCGTGTATAAGTATAAAGTATATACCCGTGATCACCTCCCGGTGATCACGACCCGATACAAAATATAGCATGGCGACGGACAAGAAAGTAGGGCCACGGATGAATGACTAGCATCCTATACTAAGCATATAGGATTGCGGTAAAATAACAACGAAGTTACAAGGGCGGAGCTATGCAGCGGTATAGGAGTATCAAAAGCGGTAACATGCTATGCTACTCTAATGCAGCGGTGTAGATAAGAGTAAGCGATATCTGGTGATCAAGGGGGCTTGCACAGTTGCTCTGGCAAGAGAGAGGTCGTCGACCTTGTAGTCGAGCTGGCGGTGCGGCGTCGGTCTCGTAGTCTCTAGAAGAAGAGGAAGAAACAATGAATACCGGATAACAGATGCATAACGATGCATGACATGCCAAGCGATGCTAGGCGTGCCCTAACGTGGTAAGAGAATCTTGGTTTAGGGAAAAAGCATCAGGAAGTTATCCGATTCGGACGTCTGTCGAGACGGATGAGCCGGAGGAAAGTTCACGAGTTCGATAGGTTAGAGGCGTGTGGTGAATGAGCAGAATTGCGTATCCGGATTAGTCTCAAATCGTTACGAGCAACTTTCATGTTGAAATTATTTTAATCCGGATTACGGTTAAAAGTTATGATTTATAAAGGTTTTATTAATTTACGGAATTTTAATTAATTATTTAATTAATTTCGAAATTGCATTTATGACATCGGCATGATGTCATCTTGGCGTCATCGATCAACGAGGGTTGACTAAGTCAACCTGACAGTGGGTCCCACATGTCATACACTATTAGCAATTAACCTAATCAGATTAATTAACCTTAGTTAATTAAGTTAATTAAGTTAATTAATAATTAGTGTTAATTAATTCAGAATTAATTAGTTTAATTAATTACCCAATTAATTTAACTAATGATTGAGGTTTAACTAATCGAGAATTAATTAGTTTAATTAATTACTCAATTAATTAATTAATTAATTATTTAGTTAATTAGTTTAATTCATTTTTACTTCTTTTTTTAGTTTACATTTTATTAAAAGCGTTCTTTTCGTTTTTGGGGTGGGGCCCCACGTCGATGTACTGACCAAGCAAGGCGAAGCGATCTGGCGTTGCCCGATTAACCTGACCAGGCGGTCGAAGCGACCACAGTGGATCGGTATGGCCGGGCACGAAGCCAAAACCACAGCCGTGGCCGGCAGCAGCAGCCAGTGAGGAAGCGCAGCAAGCGGTTGCAGAGCTCAGCGGGCAGCCCGAAATCGATGGGTCGTAGTGAAGCCGGCAGGGGAGAAGGGGCCTTGAGGTTGAGCGCTAGAAGGCGGAGTCGGTCGCCGTCGGAGGAGGGAAGGGAAACTTTCGGTCGGTGGTAGAATCAGACATGCCGAGGCCGCGAGGCCGGATCGGCGAGGAGAAGGAGGGGATCGGGGAGGTGGCGTCGGTCTGTGAGACGGCGGGCCGAGGAAGCCGGAGGGACCGGAGGCGTCGGTCTTGTGGGGCAGCCGGGCCGGTCGCCAAAGAGAGAGGAGGAAAGGGGGCCTCATGGCAGAGGCGGGGCCTCGGCCAGTGGGTTGGTGTAGGTCGAGGCGGTGAGTGGTCGAGACCTTGGCCGTGGCCGGCCGGACCATGATGGGATCAGGGGCTCGGGCCGAGGAGGAGGAGCTCAGGGAGGAGGAGGGAGGAAGAGGTCAGTGTGGCCGTGAGGTCGGCCAGTGGAGGCCAGGGAAGTGGTCGGTGGCCTCCTCCTTTCGATCGAGTTGAGTCGAGGCGGGAGGGAAGGAGGGCTTGGCTAGGGTTTGGCAGTGGGGTGGGGTGGGGTTATCACGGCCGGTTGGGGGGCGGGCAGCCCATGTGGGAAGGGGGATGGGCCAAGGGAGAGGGAGGGCGGTGGGCTTTGGGCGGAGGGGTTATCCCCCTCCTGTTTATTTTCTTTTCTTTTCTCTTTTGTTATCTTCCTTTTACTGTTTTGGTTTATTTAAATTGCTTTGGCATTTTGTAAATATTAGTACACCCACCAATATTAGGTTAGGTATTTTAGAAAACCCGGAACATTTTAGAATTAGTTTTGAAACCCTTTTATCGTTTGTTTTATTTTAATTTTTTTGTTTTTAAGCGGTTCGAATTAGCGAAGTTAATTAACATAACTTGGGATTCTGTTGCATAACCATCCAGGCGTTACAGGCGCCCAGTGCCAGCATACGTCCATCTTCAATCGGCTCCCACGAAAATGCTCACGGAGGCCACTCCTTGTTGGCCCGGCAGCCGCTCAGGCACGGCCGAGTAGTCGAGTCTCATCCGGATGAATAAGGATGGGAGCTGCGGCCCATGCAGTCCCTCCCAGCGGGCAGCCCTTGGCGAAGCAGGGAGACCCATGAGCATCCGCCCGGCCGGTCGATGATGGACGATGGCGGAGACAGCACCCGGCGAGCAGGAGAAACCTGCCGAGCTCCCATGGTGCATGTGCATGGAGCTCTAGTAGTAAACAAATGGTTTACTTCACAGTTTGTTTGGGCAAAATCTAATAAATTTGGCATCACGTCCCAGGCTCTAAATTTGAGCTGGCTCCGCCACTGATGATGGAGAAACTGTTGGCTGTCGGGATGTCGTCCGGAGAGCGCCCATGCGCCACGCCCAGGTATAGACGAGAGAGGTGTTGGAGGGAAGTGGTCTGGCGCTCGAGCCTGTCGACCTTGCAGAGGGCCAATGGCGTCGAGCATGGCCTCCTTGCGCCACGCCTGCACCGGGATGCCTTCGATGGCGAGGCGCCAGTAGAAGCGGAGGTTATCATGTTTTTGCCCTGTTGAGTTGGTGTATCTGGGGACTGGAACCGGTGCTTTTACCCGTTTTCATGATGAACAGGGAATTGGGGACATTTACTGCAATTTGTGAGCAACTAGTCCTGAAGCCAGGTACAGGAAGTCAGGAAGAAATGGTTTGACGATGGTTGGACCGGACTGGACAGTGACACGCTACAGTCTGATAAACCATCCAGGTATCAACAGGAGCATGCCAAGCACATGGCAAGGCTGTTCCTTCTGTCAGAGCAGAGCGAGCGCCCTTCCCTTCCGTCCTCGGACTCTTCGACCAGCTTCACCAAAGCATTCACTCCCCAAAATCACCCAAAAACCCTCTCAGCCCGCTCTCCTCTTCACCTGCTACCAAATCCATCGCCGCCGCCTCCTCTCCCGCCTCCGCCGAAATGCTGCTCCCGCTCCTTCGCCTCTCCGGCCACCTCCGCCGCGCCGCCTCCGCCTCCACGCAGCTCCGCCCCGTCGCCTGCACCTGCACGGCCACCTCCGCCGCCCCTCTCCGCCGCCGCCTCGCCCCTCCCTGGGCGATGATCTGCCACATATCGGTCACGCCGAACTCCACCCGAGACGCGTCCTTCTGGCTCGCGCCGCGCCGTCAGCCACTCTCTTCTCCCTCCCCGAGCAGGTGTTCAGCAGCATGGGGCACCGCCGCGCCGGCAGGTACATCGACAACTTACGGCAGCGTCATCTTCGCCTCGAGCGGCGACGGCCTCCTCCTCCTCAAAGCTACCTGGCATCGCTTCAGCGCTCCGCCAGCCTGGACAGCCAAGGCCAAGGGAAGTGCTCGCCAAGGAGCTCGTCGAGGAGGAGCACGTGATATACGTGTGCAACCCCGTTACCGGCCAGCTGGTCCGCCTCCCGCCCTCCTGGGGCACGAAGCATTTGACAACGGCCACGGGGCTCCTCGCCCAAGCCGACCGTGGGCGCAGGCCGCCTAAAGGTACGCCGCCGCCGCCGAGCTCATCAGAGGCGCTCAAGGACGACGTGGGGCACTTCGTGTTGTGTCGGTTCCGCTCCGAGACTGGGCAGTGGGACTTCAAGGGCGGCTGTCCCCGCTGCCGCCTGGGCGACTGGTGCGCATGAGGAATCACGAAGTGCTGGCTTTCGCAGGCCGTCTGTGGTGGGTGGACGTGAGCTGGGGCGCCCTCTCCGCCGACCCATTCAGGACGAGCCTCAGCTCGGCCATGTCAAGCTGCCGGAAGGCAGCAGCTTCTGACCAAGACGCCAATGAGGGTTAGAGCTTACCAAGCACAGACGCATGGGGGTCAGCGACGGCGAACTGCTATATGTGGAGGTTTCAGAGGAGGAGCCATTTCAGATCAAGTCGTTCATGCTGGATGGCGAGGCGGCCCCTGGGCGCTGCAGCACCAGGTGTCTCTTGGCACGCTGTGGCCCAATGGAGGATGGTACCAAGGAGAGGCCTTTGGTTGTGGCCATTGATCCCTCAACACTGACCTGCTGTACCTCAACATGGGCAGTGAAGAAATTGTTAGCGTCGACTTGCGCAGGAACAGGGTCATTGATGCGTATTCTGTGTTGAGCAGTGACATTCCTACAGGCTGCCGCTTGGCAAATATCTTCCTGCCATGCGTGCTCCTTCATTCCTCGGATCAAGCCTGATTCCAGGTGAGCTCACAGTCGCACATTTCCGTTCTGTCACGCTTCCTACGTGCATACAGCATACTAGTTAGTCTGTTTGACATTAAGTTATAAGCATGCCGTGCCTGAATTCATGATAAACTGTTCTATGTATCAGTTATTTCACTGTCTCAGTTCGATGATGCAATGTACAGAAATATATACTTTTGTTGAAGGAAACAGTGGAGAAATCCCCACTGCATTTTATTTGAAATAATAAAGCAATATATACAGAGTACAGATTTACAAATATTAACCCAGAGTGTTAAATAAAATGAAAAGATATGAGAAGAGAAGAAGAAAAGCTATGTAGCAATGGAGGAAGTAAACAACCATTCCTTAACTGAGGGCATATTTGCTTCTAGTTCTGTGGCTAACCATGCCTAGCTCCTCTTTATATATCATTTTCCATCGCTGAGAAGTGGTCTTTCCATTTCTGAAGATTTTGCTGTTTCTTATTATCCGAATGACCCAGGCAGCTAAGATCATGATCTCCATATAAGAAGGCACAGTTCCTTCTTATTTATATCCCCAAAGCCCCAGGAACCAATAGTTCCTTCCTCTGTTAGGGGCTTAGGGCAGACAAAATCCTGGCATTGCACTGCGAAATCACATGCCCACAAAAATGACACATAATTCAAGTTCTTGTACAATATATTGTAGCTGTTGTTGACATAATAATATTGTAGCCACGAAATATGTACTATTTAAAGCTTTCTTTGTTAATACAATGATATTCTAGCTGTTGTTCAAGTTATTGTAACTTATACCTTGATCAAGGATGCCTGATTCAGGTGATCACATTGGCACATGATATGTCTACCGCATAAGTATTGTCCTGGTTACTGGTTAGACTCTAAGGCCCTGTTTGGTACATAAGTCCTAGGACTTTTTTTAGTCCCAACTTATAAGTCCCAAGTCCCTAAAAAGTCCCTACCTATTTGGTTCCTGGGACTTAACATGGACTAAAAGACCATATTACAACTATAAGTCCCTATAAGACTCTCCTTGAGAGTCTTATTTCCTCAGATCCCAAATGCCCACTTTAAGTCCTATAAGTCTCTCCTGTTTGGTTTAGATGGGACTTATAGGAACCTTTAAGTCCCTAAACCAATAAGTCCTGAAACAAACACCCTCTAATTGTCATAAGTGTTGTTTGAAACACGTGCTGAGTTCCTGGTAACTTCATAGCATTTTTTCAGCTAGTGAAGAGTTGCATCTGCATCAAGGATTCATCACACAGCCAAGTTTTATTACATTGTTTCCGCTAATATGTAGGAGTACATATTACGACAAAACCAAAATTATATTCAACTGATGCTCTTAAGCATCACTGATTTTAAGATGATGGCGCCACTCGTGTCTAGTAACTCATTGAGCCACGACCCCCAAGTTATAGCTACCTAGAAAAACTATATCCTGATGCTCTGGTTATTCCGACAAAACCAAATAGACCAGCATGTACAGCTCAATTATTTTACAGGTGCACTTGTGTGTTTGCAGCAATAAACCCTGTGTCCTGTTGTGGTAGGTATCATTCAAATTCTAGTACCTTGACCAATGAACTTTTTTCCAGGCAAGCGGAAAACTATAAGCGGATACTCTGGTTCGTGTAGACAGATGCAAGAAATGAAGGTACTAACTACTGAGTTACCAGCCAATGTATGCAATATGTATGGCTAAAGCTTCTTTATTGACCCATTCATATTACATACATTAGCATTCTTAGGATGTTGTATTCTTCTAACATACATTCGTGAGTAGTTGCCAGGTGGCGTGTTATAAGTGGGTTGTAAACAATCAAACTCTATTCTCCTCTTAATTAATTGATGACACAAATCTTTTCCTCCGTTTAAAAAAACATATATCTCTCATTCAACCTATGCAGTTTGACTTGGATAAAAAATGTAAAAATGCCGAACTAAGTTACAGAATTAGATTTCAGTGTCAATGCCATATTCTTTGACCTGTTAAAATATATTCATTTCACAACTGTGCCTTATATCAACAACCTGTATTGATGGTGCTGCTGAAAATTATTGATCAATGTTTGTTTTAGCTGGACCTTTCATCCAAGTGTATTAGTATTTCTGAACTAGCAGTACAAAAACTACAAATTAGGCAAGACCTTATATAGTGAATACAAGGCTGCATACGCATCTCGATGCCCTAATTAAGCCCAGATTCCAGGTGCATCTGGACCGGGATCCAAATTGGTTTTCCGTCATCATTATGACTATAGTATTCGTTTTCCTGAAATATTGTCACTGGTCAGCCTGAAATTCAAACGTTATTTTGTTAAGAATTGATCACCGCATAATTTTCTTCTTCAATCAAGATATACTAGAAATAAATATGTTGCACATATTCCAAATACTATTATGGTACTGACTGATGTTTACACAGGTCGTCTTGTTTTTCTATATCACCTCTTGTTGAAATCCATCTCATTGCTGTTCACTAACTTTTCTTATTTTATTTTTCAGGTTGCCTAGAACTAAAATGTACTTGCTCTAGTGATTTCTGAAGCTGATGGCAGTAGTTTGCTCAACTCTCGTTTTGTCGAAAATCTGGAGGTCTCTGGGTGTTTTTAGAGTTGGTCACGTTTTGGGGATAAACTTGAGAAGTTTGGCCTTGTTGTAGTTTGCTGATGAACCATCTCCTTCTGGGGAATATATGGGAGTTGTTCTGCGCTTCCAGTCAAGCTGGAACATTTCAGTAGATTTACTCAATTAGATCAGCATGTAGTATGACCATTGCAGAATGTTATGTTCATTTGCAAAGACAGTGCTCTAACCATTTCATCAGAAAAGTTCGATTATGGGATCTTTGTCTACCCATCAAGTCACCAATATTCACTGTTCGATGATAAAAGAATTTTTCTGACAAAGGGTGGATTTTAATTGGTTTAAAATGGACCATCAAGAGAATACAAACAAAAGAACATACCCTCCCTCTGCATAGGTAGACATGCCAGCAAATAGCAAAGTCATATAAGACCAAAGCTATATGTAGGCAAGGAAAAAAACAAAATGATCAGTCTGTGATCGACAAACTACAACAATGATCATATCCGCACCTGCGATCTCATGACATCACACAGACGATAGGTTCTTCAACAGCAATGTCTTCAAGAAGGGAAGCGATGCTCAACCGCCACCGTCACGGACCCAATCACTCATAGCCAGATTCTAGATTTTAACCTTGAAAAAACAGACCGAGCATGTCAAAGCAATGCCTACAATAAGGTAATAAAGTAAAAACTTTGCCATTGCCAGCTATGACTAATTCAGGTTAGACCTAGTCTTTCATCCCGGAGGTCGAGACTGAGTGCTTGAATAGCACCATCATCCATGATAAAAGAACTAAAGAGCCAAAACACTGGGGTTGGCATTGTGGCACTGAGCATGGATGCTCGCGATATCTGGTCACGTAGCATGGTTGGGGATTAGTGGCGTGCTATCATTTATGTGTATCCTCCAAGAAATGTGTATATCATGGAACATATATGTCTCAGAGGTATGATGGGCCCGATCCTTAGAAGCGATGCGTGCAACTTAGCTATGCATCTAGTGGCTAAGAACACTAGCTACTTGTACAATACCCACGAAACTAGTTGGACCCCATGTGGTGCCGGGAAAAAAGATGTGATGGGTTAGGCTGGGTTGGCCAACCACCAAGCATAAACCAATTTATTCCATCGTGACTTGTCAACCACAAAGGTAAGCTTCACTTGAAGTAGATCTCCTCTAAATAGGCTTTTCCCTTGCTTTATATATAGAGCAAACCACCATGTCCATCCGACAAAAGAAAGCAAGCGGGAAAGAAAAATAAGGATGCTTGATCAACAACACGAACATGCCCAAAAGAAAAAGAAAAGGAGATACAAGGCTCGAGGCCGACAACAGGACTAGGAGGCGAAGCAAGTTCGCGTCCTACATACAGGAGCATCAACCATGCCGCTTTGACCGATCCATGTCCTGGTGCCACGAAAGCGGGCGTCAATGCGCCAGAAGGACGGAAATTTGAACACGAGTCGGTGGCGCCATAAAAAGACCCCTCGCTCCCCATCTTGTTACGTCTCGTTCAAATGGTCCAAGACATCGTGTAGGTATTTAGCTTTAATAAGCTGCAACTATAGACATCGTTCATCCACGAGAATCCACCACCCCATCTCAGCATATGGGCCACATTCATGCGATGCGACTACCTAAACCACCTTGGTCCTTGGGAAGCATATCTCAGCCCACTTCATCATACGGTTGTTGGAAAGCGTAGTAGAAAACAAAAAAAAGTTAGCGCCCTCCTTTTACCAAGATCAGTATGAAGATGCATAGCGTGTTGGGATCACGATCGTTACCGTCACCAGTTGCGAGCGGAAGAAGAACGTGGAGGTGTAGATTGTACTTGGAGTCCCTCAAACTGTCGATGAGCGATCCCACGAAAGGCCCATGAATAGTCCCTCAAACCGGGGACCGAAAGCAGCCTCTCTACTTGATTGCAAGTGTGCAACCTTCACGATCCGTGACGCTTAGCCTCGAGTTAATCGTCGTCGAAGAATTGAGGGAGGAGATTAGAACCACCACAGGGCTTGTAATTATGAGGATTAGAGGATTAGTCTAGCTCTAATTAGTCAACTAGGACCAACTAAAACTAGAACTAGAGCAGACTAGAGGCCTCCAAAACTTGTGTGTTGAAAGAGCACATATCCTCATGTATATATAGGATAGAGGGAGAGGGAGGGATGCCACCAAGGGAATGTTTCCCCTTAGGTGTTGCTAACCGGGGGGAGGAGGAGTCGACACCTCCCTTCCCCAATTGACGGCATCCTTCCTTAGAGGAAGGCGCTTCCCCTCTTGGGTCCTTGTGGCCCAAGTTGAGTTCCACCTCTTGGCCTTTTCAAGCCCGTTGATATTAAATTAAATATAAAATTGTTCTCGATACTTTCCGATCATTTTATATATGATTTAACATCCCGGAAAAACTTTCCACCTATATAATATTTATCGTTTAATACCGGTATTACCCGATATTCACGAAACCCTTCGGTGACCCCGAAACACCGGATCCTCTCAAAATTATTCGAATATTAATGAAACAATGTCAAAATATATTGTCATTACTCAAGTCATACTAACACTCGAGGAGATCATGATTTCCTTAAGCTTATGACCTCGTGGGTTCGATAACTCATATCGTGAGCGAACATGTTCATTCAATGATCGATAAGCGGGCTGTGGACATCCATATCGATCCCTATGAGCACGGTGATATTGAGTGAACCTTTGGTTATCATGTGATGTTCCTTTGCTTCGTAATACTTCACAAAAGCTGGGATGCATCGAGAATCCTCCTTAGTCATCACCATGCTCACTATACGAAATCCTCGTTACGATTTTGTTCTTCTTTCTCGTGATTGTGTTCTAGCATCCCCATGACATAGTCACGATTATGCAGCTGGCGATAATGGATCTTAGTCTGCGAGAGGGCCCTAAGAATATCTCTCCATTGTCGGAGGAGCAAATCCCATTTTCGAGCTATCTAATCCCGTGTCAAACTTTCGATGAACACAGTAAGTTGTCGTTATGATCACCGTGTTACGGTGACATTTGAGTAACCCCAAAGCCCACCGCAGATGAGAAGTGACTACGATACTCTCATGGTCTAAGGATCAAAATCACATGCTAAAACTCAATGTTATTACAATTGATTACAGATGATATTAATGCAATTCATAACAGACAAGATGGAGTTGATTCAATATGATCGTTCTTCCAACGTCATAATCTCAATGCTGTTTTAGGACTATCGTTACATAACGATATCCTAAGATCCAACGTGATCACCAACAACACTTGAGGTAGTCCTAGAGGCAAGACTAGGAACCTTTTATTTAAGCATTTATCATTCTACGTGCATATGAGTTTTCCTTGAATCGCATATTCCGGGATCATAGCAGTTTATAGCATGAAATATAAACTCTTTAATTATGAATATGGAAGTATAATAATACAAATATTATGCCTCTAGGGCATATTTTCAACAATAGTATTTCACCTCCCCTTTGGCCTCCTGCGGGAAGAAGCATGATAGATCCTTGTCGAAGGAGCTATGCACTCCTTCATGCAAAATATATCCCCATCACAAACATAGTAGGGCAGAGTCAACGAGCATATATTTGCTCCCATAATTTGGAGGTGAACCTCCCATGCATGCAGCTCGCTTTGGATGCCACCCGTCCCATAAGCGGGTGAAGTCCCAATCTGGATCCTAGAATAAAGAGGCGGCATCCCCAAGTAGGCGGGGAAGGAGGATAACCGTCAAGTAAGCATGCCTATTATCCGCTATTGATTCATGGCGAGTGCCCCAAGGCCACAACCTCGCTCTTATCGAAGATTGACCTTAAGGCCGATATGCCCTCAAAAGAGGAGGAGAAACTTGAGATTGATCATATCAAATCTCCATCCCTCCACCATGATCATAGTATTGTCGACATATTAAAGATGGGTCGTCCCACCTCCGAGGATAATATGCCCAACCTAGAGATGTGGTGACCATCACGGCTTTATCCGGGGCCGTCGAGTGTCAACCGCAAGGTTGAAGAGGATGGGAAGATAGAACCCCCCTGCCTCACCACACAAAGACCTAAAATAGAGGCCCACCTCCCTTCGCGTTAATGGATGTACTACCACTCATGACCAACATGTTGATCCAACTAAACCAATGATCATCGAACCCCACCTCCAAGACCCAGCGGAGAAAGGACCGGTCGAGCGATCATAGTGTTCAAATCCAGCTTAAGAACACACCCTTACGGCGTTGAACCTTAACCTCTTGAACAATCTCATGAAACACCAAGATCCCACCATGAGCGCCAAAATCCCATCACTTGGGGTAGAACTTGCAGGACTTACATACCTTGTACAAGCTCCTTATTGATTCACAATACTATGATTGAAAACTCTCAAGTAACTCCTAGCTATCTAGGGCGCACACCCTACAACATGAGTAATAAACAAAGAAAAGTCACTTGGATGAACTCAAAGATCTCCAATCGATTGCACTTCCAAAAACACATAGGATCTCTCTCTAACAAAGGATATGATTGGTGTAAGAAGAGAGAAAACACTTGGGGGTTCAAGAAAAGAGTTAGGGCCTTCGTAGAATCAAGGATGTGTTCTTGGAATCACTCAACAACTTCCTTTCTTCTCTTCTTGCCTTGAGACTCCCTAGAATGAATGGAGTGATGGTTGAAATAGAGTGGAATGAAGTGATATGATTGCCACAAGGAAGAGGTATGCAAGTCTACATACAAAGCTCGATAGAAATCGACCGCTACCTTGAAAAATTAGCTAGTCCGAATGTCTTGGAGAAATAATCTCGACACTATCACACATCCAATATTTGAGCGATGGACCCACATGTCAAGGTCTTTGATAGATAAGCGTCCATTTACTACCACTGAACAAAGTTGGTGGTTCACATAACCCCGATCTTTTTCCTGCTCCTTTCACCCCCTAAATAATCTCATGGGACAAAATCAGTCCTGGATGGTTTTCCTAAGGTTAAGCGGTATTTAACCCGGTGAGAGAGGGCCCACTTGTTAAAAATTCAGCCCGATCGGCCTGACTAGTCAAACCGGCCGAGGGGCCACAAGTCATGGCTTGGTGGTCAACACAAGTTAATTAGATGGGGCTGTGATTGATGACCAAGACTAACATAACCTTACACTAATCCTAATCTAAGCCTTGGCGTTAAGGCCCCGAGGAGCACACGTCCTGGCTGTAAGGGCACTATGGTAGTACCGCGAGCTACAGTCTGGCACCGCTGCTCAAGCGGTGGTATGCTACTGGATGTAATTTTTACATCCAGCGCTACTGTGATTACCGTCTTTCTTGTGTGATAATGCAATGGCCTTGCCAGAATGCAGCAACAAGTCGCGGAGTAGGGGGCAGATGTAATTTTTACATCCGCACCTTTCGCAGTAATGCCGCACCCATAATTACATGATAGTTCAGTGTCGGATTTTTACAGCAATTTCTCAGCGGAGGTAGTCACGGATGTAAATTTTACATCTGCCTACCACTCTACAACTTCTTGGCTGTCTTGCGGAAGTGCCATTGAGGTCACGGTAGTACAGCCTGCTTGATCTACAGCGCCCTATTAGTGCTCTGTTTGCTAGGTCAGGTCCCGGTTGTGCCTATGGTAGTCCATGATCCTTGTGATAGTGAGCCGCAGCCCGTCTTGATAATACAGCGCGCTGTGGTTGGTGATAGTTCCGTGGAGTCATGGGCTGAGTGGTGGGTAACGGTTGGAAATGT
>JAHIAM010001921.1:0-33636 GCA_021605205.1 Aegilops longissima
TTCGATCTGCTCGGATGGCCAAGGGAGTTGGCCCGCGATGAAACCGCCCGAATCGAAGATCTGTCAGGGAGAAATGTCTCACCGGGACTGCGTCGTTGTTGATTGAAGAGGCCATCAAGCCTATCGGTGGCGACAGGAGGAACTCTCAATGAAAGCACCAATGTCGTTGTCAAAACCGGCGGATCTCGGGTAGGGGTCCCGAAGCTGTGCGTCTAGGCGGATGGTAACAGGAGATAAGGGACACGATGTTTACCGGTTAAGGGCTCTCTTGATGGAGGTAAAACCCTCGTCCTGCTTGATTAATATTGATATTGTGGATGTTTACAAGAGTAGATCTACCACGAGATCAAGGAGGCTAAACCTAGAAGCTAGCCTATGGTATGATTGTAAGGGTTGTTGTGATTGTTGTCCTACGGACTAAAGCCATCCGGTTTATATAGACACCGGAGAGGGCTAGGGTTACATAGAGTCGGTTACAATGGTAGGAGATCTACATATCCGTATCGCCAAGCTTGCCTTCCACGCGAAGGAAAGTCCCATCCGGACACGGGGGGAAGTCTTCAATCTTGTATCTTCATAGTCTTGGAGTCCGGTCGATGATGATAGTCCGGCAAATGATAGTTCGGCTGATGATGGTAGCCCGGCTATCCGGACACCCCCTAATCCAGGACTCCCTCAGTGGTCGACTAGAAAAACTGCTCCGATGAAGACTCCATCATATCTACTCCCGCTCCGTCAACATAGTCATCATCGCTATCGTCTTGGTCCGAGTCGGTGTCTTCGATGATGATGTAGTTCTCTGGACAAGTGCAATCTTCGTCTTCTCCTCCGGCCGCGGGAAATTCCATGAATACTTTTAACTTCTTCTCTAGATCATCATTCTTCTCCTGGCGTTGCTATTTCCTCCTCATATCCATCAGCGTGTAGACTTGAGTTCTTCCTCCAACTCCGTGATCTTGGTTGGCTTTCTTGGATCTATCATACTGCGCTTTGTCGGTTCTCAAACATGTCAAATGTGCAGGTTTAACTCCTGGATAAGCTGCAATGGATCTATCCTTCTGGTCTGATCATCTCCCATTGCTCATCTCGGGGCCCTAAATCTGGTAGATAGTATCCTTGAGATCCTTGTGGTAAACTTCTCCAATCGTCCCATGGTGATGTGGGCTGCCATGCTCTTTCTAGACTCTGGTTGGTGCCTCGAAGGAAAACTCTATGGGCTCGATGGCGGGCATGCACGTCCTTCCTGGAACTTGAACTTTAATCATCCAGCGCTCCTCTTCAGGTAAAGTGGCGTTGTCGGTTCCGGTGAAGCTTGGTACTCCGTTGCTCAGCTATCTAGTGACTTCCTTCAAGTGGCGTCCAAAGTGTTTATCTTCATCCGGTTGCATGAACTTATTCCTTGCATCCGCCATCCTAAAAGAGTAGAAAAGATGAGGAGTCAGAAATGAGAAGAGTGAGTAGTGATCTAGGGCTTTTAGCTTAGTGGTAGGTGTCCTACGATCGGTGTGTGCTCGATACCATCTTGTAGCGACCGGACCTCTAACGATCGATCTACGTGCTTTAGTGTCATCCTGGATCGATGTCTTGACGCATACGATGCTTGAAGGATTTATAACGAGTAGCAATCACACACTTATTACATGAATGTCTCGAGAAGAGAACTTATTACAATAAATATGGCTTAAGACCATCTAATAGCGATAACACGGAAGGCTTGGAAGATAAGTGAGTCCATCAACTCCAACGGCATCCTTGAGTATAGAACCACGACCTAAGGCACCTTACTTGTCATCTGAAAAATCTGCAACATGAGCGTTGCAGCCAACAGTTCAGCACATGGAATATCTTGGCAATGTAACACATAGAGTAATGAACAGAAACATGCTATACTACATGCATATTTGGCTGGTGGAAAGCTCTATGGTTACAATTTTTGCATAAAGCCAATTTTCCCTCTTGCAAAGGAATACATTTTATTTAACTATCTTACGTGGTTGTTAAACATTGAGAAGATAGACATCCTCTCAATCAAATTAAGCATCATCATTAAACCCAACACTATTAATTAAAGTAACATGATGAGATTCACATGATAGTCAAGTACTAGATACTCAAGATGTCCATAACAGGGACACGGCTAACCATGATTAGTTTATACACTCTGCGGAGGTTTGCGCACTTTTCCCCATAAGACTCGATCTCCTCCATTGGAATTCTACTTTACATGATGTTTGAGAAATTGATGATCGAGACATAGTCTTTCGAAGCGTTTGCACCTTACGATCGGGTGAGCAGTACCAACCTACATCCCTACACGCTAGTCTACCCTGTAAGAGTTCCACGACTTAATCAACTATGCTAGAGCCCATAGTAGCTTGTGGCTGCACATGGAAGTTTCTAGCATGAATAATCTCATGATCCCTTTGAGCGTGGGTGGCGGTCCATAAAGAAAAACAGGCAATCGCTGGAATACCAAGGTGCCTCAATCCACCCAGATGTGTGTTTAAGTTGCCACCTTAAATAAACCATTAAATAACAATCTCACATCTGTCATGGATACACTCACCCAATCCACGTCTACTAGCATAGCATGGCATAGTAAGCAAACGTAGAAGTAACTCCCAAGGGTTTGATTATAAAACAGGTAATAGGTACTACCTCATCTACTTCCCATAACCCACATATTAATCAGATCCTAATCATGCAATTGTTTGAGGATTCATCTAATGCAATAAAACTGGGTAGTAAAGAGGTATGATCAAAGTGTTACTTGCCTTGCTGATGATCCGTGAAACCTAGAGATTCGAAGTAGCAAGGGGCACACTCCGGGTACTCTATCGCAAACAAACAAGCATACAATAAGCACTCATCTAATGCACAGGTAAAACTCAAATAAGAGAACTAACCAGAAAGTTCAACTTAAGAACTCCGGTTTGCAAAAAGAATCAAATCGAGCAAACAGCGAAAGTCAAGCGGCGGAAGAAACAAGCAGTTTACTAATCTGGACCTAAGTCAAATTTTACAGAAGCAAAAACTTGTTTGAGTTGGTTAAGCGGAAGAGGTTTGAGAAAAATCTCTAAGCGCTTGAATAGCCTGAATCCGATAAACGAGCGAAAAGTTATACTAGATCGAAAATCGGATCAGAAATCGCGATCAGAAATAGTCGCGGAAAATCCGAGAAAAAGAAAAACTGACGAAGAGATTAACGAACGAATGTTCGTTAACTGAAACTAAATGGTGAATTCGTCCGTTAATACGAACGAACGAGCGAACGCTCGCTAAATAAATAAACTGATCTAATAAAAAAACGAAAACTATGGTTTAAAAAAAACGGATCGGGTTTTCTTTAGAAAACTTGGGCGGCTACTCGGCTCGAGCTCGGTCTTGGCGGTGGGATGGCGGGGCTCTTGAACTGCACGGTGGCGGTGGCTGTGACACAGTGGTGGCGGTAGCTCACTCTTTTTACTCTTGTGTGGCCAGCCCAGGTCGGGTGGCGGGGTGGGAGAGGCTGCAGTATATAAAGCGGGGGAGTGGCGGCTTGGGGAGGGCAAGGCGGCGGGAGGTCGGCTCGGACTCCATGTCAGGTCGGCCGGTGGCGGGGGCGGGCCGGCTGGCTCGGCTGAGCTTGGCCCAATCGGGTCTGTGTGAGTTTTTTAAACAATTCCGCCGAACAAAAAATAAATCCTAGAAAAATAAATAAAAATGTCAAAATGTCAAAACAAATTTTCACCGTCTAAATAAATTATTTAGAACGAAATGAACATTTTCTTGGCCCTAAAATGCAGTTTTGAAAATCGTGCAATTTTTCCTAAATTCAAATAAAATAGCGAAAACTCGAAATAAATCTTATTTGATTTTTATTAAATCCTCAATATTTCCTTTTTTGGGAAAGTCATTTTATTCCCTCTCTTATATCACAGCGATCATATAAAGCTTATTTTCTCCACTAAAAGATCATACATATTTAGAGAGCAATTTATTGCATGCAGAGTGACAACTTACTTGAAGGATCTTACTCAATCCATAGGTAGGTATGGTGGACTCTCATGGCAATACTGGTTTAAGGATGTTTGGAAGCACAAGTAGTATCTCTACTTAGTGCGAAGAATTTAGCTAGCATGAGGGGAAAGGCAAGCTCAAAGTGTTAGGCGATCCATGACAATATACTTTATTTGAATATAAGAAAACATAACCCATTACGTTGTCTTCCTTGTCCAACATCAACCTTTTAGCATGTCATATTTTAATGAGTGCTCACAATTGCAAAAGATGTCCAAGATAGTATATTTATATGTGACATCTCTCTTCCTTCAATATTCTTTCATGAATTGTTCAAGTGACCAATACAATGTTTGCTAACCTTCAATAAATTTACCACCTCTACTTCTTATATGTAAAGTCATTACTCCCCATGGGATAAGCATATGAAACATATATAATTTCAGATTTATGATATTCAATTCATTCAACCATTTACTCATAGGATATAAGTGAAGCACACGAGTAAATGACAAACTACTCCAAAAAGATATAAGTGAAGATTAATGAGTAGTTAAATAATTATGTAGCTATGTGAAGATTCTCTCCCATTTAGGAATTTCAGATCTTGGTATTTTATTCAAACAGCAAGCAAAACAAAAGAAAATAAAATGACGCTCCAAGCAAAACACATATCATGTGGTGAATAAAAATATAGCTCCAAGTAAAGTTACCGATGAATGAAGACGAAAGAGGGGATGCTTTCCGGGCATCCCCAAGCTTAGGCTCTTGTATATCCTCGAATATTACCTTGGGGTGCCTTGCGCATCCCCAAGCTTAGGCTCTTGCCACTCCTTATTCCATAGTCTATGGAATCTTTACCCAAAACTTGAAAACTTCACAACACAAAACTTAAGAGAAAATCCCGTGAGCTCCGTTCGCGAAAAAAAAAACACCATTTCAAGGTACTATATTGAACTCATTCTTTATTTATATTGGTGTAATATCTACTGTATTCCAACTTCTCAATTGTTCATACCCTCCGATACTATTCATAGATTCATCAAAATAAGCAAACAACACATAGAAAACAGAATCTGTCAAAAACAGAACAGTATGTAGTAATCTGTATCAAGCGTATACTTCGGAACTCCAAAATTCTAAAATAAATTGTTGGACCTGAGAATTTATCTAGTAATCATCTTCAAAATAATTAACTAAATAGAGCTCTCCAGTAAAAACTTTTAGTTAATCTAAGTGGCCTAAAGTTTCTTTTTTTACAGCATGATCATAAAGACTTCACCCAAGTCTTCCCAAAGGTTCTACTTGGCACAAACACTAATTAAAACATAAAACCACATCTAAACAGAAGCTAGATGGATTATTTATTACTACACAGAACCAAAAAGCAAGAAACTAAAATAAAATTGGGTTGCCTCCCAACAAGCGCTAACGTTTCGCCCTAGCTAGGCATGGCGATTTCAATGATGCTCACATAAAAGATAAAATTGAAACATAAAGAGAGCATCATGAAGAACATGACTAGCACATTTAAGTCAAACCCACTTCCTATGCATAGGGATTTTGTGAGAAAACAACTTATGGGAACAATAATCAACTAGCATAGGAAAGCAAAGCTAAACATAACTTCAAAACTTTAAGCACATAGAGAGGAAACTTGGTATTATTGCAATTCCTACAAGCATATATTCCTCCCTCATAATAATTTTCAGTAGAATCATGAATTAATTCAAGAATATAACCATCACATAAATCATTCTTTTCATGATCTACAAACATAGAATTTTACTACTCTCCATTCTTCACATAAGCAAATTTATTCTCATCAATAGTCTTTGGGAGCAAACTCAACAAAATAACTATCATGTGAAGCATAATCCAATTGAAAATTAAAATCATGATGACAAGTTTCATGGTTATCTTTATTCTTTATAGCATACATGTCATCACAATAATCATCATAAATAGGAGGCATGCTTTCATCATAATAAATTTGCTCATCAAAACTTGGGGGACTAAACATATCATCTTCATCAAACATAGCATCCCCAAGCTTGTGGATTTGCATATCATTAGCATCATGGGTATTCAAAGAATTCATACTAACAACATTGCAATCATGCTCACCATTCACATATTTTATGCCAAGCATTCTATGTAATTCTTCTTCTAGTACTTGAGCACAATTTTCCTTCCCATCATTTTCACGAAAGACATTAAAAAGATGAAGCATATGAGGAAACATTAATTCCATTTTTTTGTAGTTTTCTTTTATAGAATAAACTAGTGATAAAACAGGAAACTAAAATATTCAATTGCAAGATCTAAAGATTTACCTTCAAGCACTCACCTCCCCGGCAACGGCGCCAGAAAATAGCTTGATGTCTACTCGCAACCTTCTTCTTGTCGACGTTGTTGGGCCTCCAAGTCAGAGGTTTGTAGGACAGTTACAAATTTCCCTCAAGTGGATGACCTAAGGTTTATCAATCCGTGGGAGGCGTGGGATGAAGATGGTCTCTCAAACAACCCTGCAACCAAATAACAAAGAGTCTCTTGTGTCCCCAACACACCCAATACAATGGTAAATTGTATAGGTGCACTAGTTAATGAAGAGATGGTGATACAAGTGCAATATGGATAGTAGATGTAGGTTTCTGTAATCTGAAAATATAAAAACAGCAAGGTAACTAATGATAAAAGTGAACGTAAACGGTATTGCAATGCTAGGAAACAAGGCCTAGGGTTCATACTTTCACTAGTGCAAGTTCTCTCAACAATAATAACACAGTTGGATCATATAACTATCCATCAACATGCAACAAAGAGTCACTCCAAAGTCACTAATAGCGGAGAACAAACAAAGAGATTATGGTAGGGTGCGAAACTACCTCAAAGTTATCCTTTCGATCGATCTATTCAAGAGTCCATAGTAAAATAACACGAAGCTATTCTTTACATTAGATCTATCATAGAGTTAGTACTAGAATAACACCTTAAGACACAAATCAACAAAACCTAATGTCACCTAGATACTCCAATGTCACCTCAAGTATCCATGGGTATGATTATACGATATAGATCACACAATCTAAGATTCATCTATTCAACCAACACAAAGAACTTCAAAGAGTGCCCCAAAGTTTCTACCGGAGAGTCAAGACAAAAACGTGTGCCAACCCCTATGCATATGTTCATGGCGGAACCCACAAGTTGATCACCAAAACATACATCAAGTGGATCACGTGATATCCCATTGTCACCACAGATAAGCACATGCAAGACATACATCAAGTGTTCTCAAATCCTTAAAGACTCAATCCGATAAGATAACTTCAAAGGGAAAACTCAATTCATTACAAGAGAGTAGAGGGGGAGAAACATCATCAGATCCAACTATAATAGCAAAGCTCGTGATACATCAAGTTCGTATCACCTCAAGAACGAGAGAGAGAGAGAGAGAGAGAGAGAGAGAGAGAGAGATCAAACACATAGCTCTGGTACATACCCTCAGCCCCGAGGAGAAGTACTCCCTCCTCGTCATGGAGAGTGCGGGATGATGAAGATGGCCACGGTGAGGTTCCCCCCTCCGGTGAGTGCTGCGAACGAGGTCCCGATTGGTTTTGGTGGCTCTGAGGCTTGCGGTGGCGGAACTCCCGATTTATTATGTTCCCGATGGTTTTAGGGTATATTGATATATATAGGCGAAAGAAGTCACTCAGGGGAGCCACGAGGGTGGAGGGCGCGCCTAGGGGGTGGGCGTTCCCCCTGCCTCGTGCCTTCCTCGTTGCTTCCCTTACGTGCACTCCAAGTCCCCTGGATTACTTCCGTTCCAAAAATAACTCTCCCGAAGGTTTCATTCCGTTTGGACTCCGTTTGATATTCCTTTTCTGCGAAACACTGGAGCAAGGGAAAAAACAGAAACTGGCACTGGGCTTTGGGTTAATAAGTTAATCCAAAAAATAATATAAGCAGGCATAGTAAAGCCCATTAAACATCCAAGATGGATAATATAATAGCATGAATACTTCATAAATTATAGATCGTTGCGGCGTGTCGGTAGCCCTTGTCTAATTGGATTTGGGGAGAAGTATGTGACTTCCTACTGCCGCCCTCCTCTTCTCCACTAGGGCCCAATAGGCCTATTAGTCTCCCCGGGGGGTTCCGGTAACCCCCCGGTACTCCGGTATATGCCCAATACTCCCCGAAACCATTCCGGTGTCCTAACATAGTCGTCCAATATATTGATCTTTATGTCTCGACCATTTCGAGACTCCTCGTTATGCCGTGATCACATCCGGGACTCCGAACTACCTTCGGTACATCAAAACATGCACGCATAGATAGATCTCTCTGCAGAGAGATCTATCGGCGAATGCACATGCATGTCTGGCGTGTGCGTAAATAGTACGGCACATAAACTCATAATATAACCGTCATCGAACTTTAAGCGTGCGGACCCTACGGATTCGAGAACTATGTAGACATGACGAGACACATCTCGGTCAATAACCAATAAGCGGAACCTGGATGCTCATATTGGCCCCACATATTCTCTGAAGATCTTTATCGGTCAAACCGCATAACAACATCGTTGTTCCCTTTGTCATCGGTATATTACTTGCCCGAGATTCGATCGTCGGTATCTTAATACCTAGTTCAATCTAGTTACGGAAGAATCTCTTTACTCGTTCCGTAATACATCATCCATAACTAACTCATTAGTTGCAATGCTTTAAAGCTTATAGTGATGTGCATTACCGAGTGGGCCGAAGATACCTCTTCGACAATCGGAGTGACAAATCCTAATCTCGAAATCGCCAACCCAACAAGTACCTTCGGAGACACCTTTAGGGCACCTTTATAATCACCCAGTTACGTTGTGACGTTTGGTACCACACAAAGTGTTCCTCCGGTAAACAGGAGTTGCATAATCTCATAGTCATAGGAACATGTATAAGTCATGAAGAAAGAAATAGCAACATACTAAACGACCAAGTGCTAAGCTAACGGAATGGGTCAAGTCAATCACATCATTCTTCTAATGATGTGATCCCGTTAATCAAATGACAACTCATGTCCATGGCTAGGAAACTCAACCATCTTCGATTAACGAGCTAGTCAAGTAGAGGCATACTAGTGACACTATGTTTGTCTATGTACTCACACATGTATTTATGTTTCCGGTTAATACAATTCTAGCATGAATAATAAACATTTATCAAGAAATAAGGAAATAAATAATTACTTTATTATTGCCTCTAGGGCATATTTCCTTCACCTATAATACCACGGTTGAAACAACTGTTCAGAAACAAAGAGCATGCCAAGTTGATGCGATGGCACAGTTGTTGGGGAACGTAGTAATTTCAAAAAAAAATCCTACGCACACGCAAGATCATGGTGATGCATAACAACGAGAGGGTAGAGTGTTGTCCACGTACCCTCGTAGAACCCAGCGGAAGAATTTACTGTAGCGGTTGATGTAGTCGTGCGTCTTCACGATCCGACCGATCAAGTACCGAGCGTCACGGCACCTCCGAGTTCAACACCGTTCAGCTCGATGGCGTCCGCGAACTCCGATCCAGCGAGCTTCACGGGAGAGTTCCGTCGGCCTGCGGCATGATAGCCGGTGATGGTGTTGCTAGCGGCGCGAGGCTTCGCCTAAGCACCGCTTCTGATATGACCGAGGTGGAATATGGTGGAGGGAACCCGCACGGCTAATAGATCAAGAGATAAATTGTTGTGTCGTAGGGTGCCCCGGCCTACGTATATAAAGGTGGAGGAGGGGGAGGCGGCCCTATGGCATACTGGAGAGAGTCCTACTCCCATCGGGGTAAGATTCCCCCCTTCAAGTAGTAGGAGTAGGAGTCAAGGAAAGGGAAGAGAGAGAGAGAAGGAAGGAGGCAACCCTCCCCTAGTCAATTCGGACTAGGCCTTGAGAAGCGCAGCCTCTCCTCTCTCTTTCCCTAAAGCCCAATAAGGCCCATATACTCCCGGTAATTCCGTAACTCTCGGTACTCGAAAATACCAGAATCACTCGAAACCTTTCTGATGTCCGAATATAGTCGTCCAATATACTGTTCTTTACGTCTCGACCATTTTGAGACTCCTTGTCATGTCCCCGTACTCATCCGGGACTCTGAACTATCTTCGGTACATCAAAACATATAAACTCATGATACAAATCGTCACCGAACGTTAAGCATGCGGACCCTACGGGTTCGAGAACTATGTAGACATGACCGGGACACGTCTCCGGTCAATAACCAATAGCAGAACCTGGATGCTCATATTGGCTCCTACACATTCTACGAAGATCTTTATCGGTCAAACCGCATATCAACATATGTTGTTCCCTTTGTCATCGGTATGTTACTTGCCCGAGATTCGATCGTCGGTATCTCAATACCTAGTTCAATCTCGTTGCCGGCAAGTCTCTTTACTCGTTCCGTAATGCATCATCCCGCAACTAACTCATTAGTTGCATTCACTAGTAGAAAAAGGGCCATTTGTCCCGGTTCACAAGGCCCATCTGTCGGGTTGGGGCGGGACTAAAGGTCGTTACTAATACCTAGGCCTTTAGTCCGGTTCTTATACTAACGGGACATATGGGCCTCCACATGGCAGTGCTGCGAGCCCAGGCGGGAGGCCCTTTAGTCGGTTGGTGGCACCAACGGGACCAATCAACATCCAGCGTCAGCTGATGCAGGGCTAGGGTTTTGTTTTTTTACGAAGGGGGGTGGATTTGGGGTTTTGTATGGGTAATTAAGGTGTTTCATATAGTGTGTTAGGTAGCTAATTAATTAATAGAGATGTGTCCTCTCTTATCTACATGCTTAGTCGGCCTTCGTACTATACATAGAGGCCCTCGACCGCTAGCTAGTAAGAAAATGAAGGAAACCATTAAGTACAGAAGTTAAGTCATGCATCTGAGGAAAGTGATCGACCTCTCCTTCTCCAGAGATTGGTCGAACAACAAGTTTTCGTATTATCTATCCGGCGCTCTGGCTACATACATATACAATATGTAAGATCTCTTACAATCCCCTAGCATTTGAAATCAACTTCCACATGGTATTCTCGGCTTTATTGATGGCGTGGTCAAGAAAGAATCCCTAATTCCTCTTGAATTGCTTTCATGCGATCTTGTGGTAGGAGTTCATTCCGCATCTGCCACGTCTAATTTGAAGAAGGGGTTGAGGAGTCTGGATTAGGGGTGTGCGGATGGCGGACTATGACCTTTGGCGGACTCTGGACTATGAAGATACAAGATTGAAGACTTCGTCCCGTGTCCGGATGGGACTTTCCTTGGCGTGGAAGGCAAGCTTGGCGTCTGGATATGTAGATCTCCTTCCATTGTAACCGACTCTGTGTAACCCTAACCCTCTCGGTGTCTATATAAGCCGGAGGTTTTGAATCGTGGGGCGAACAACAATCATACCATAGGCTAGCTTCTAGGGTTTAGCCTCTACGATCTCGTGGTAGATCTACTCTTGTACTACCCATATCATCAGTATTAATCAAGCGGGAGTAGGGTTTTACCTCCATCAAGAGGCCCAAACCTGGGTAAAACATCATGTCCCTTGTCTCCTATTACCATCTGCCTAGGCCGCACAGTTGGGACCCCCTACCGAGATCCGCGGTTTGACACCGACATTGGTGCTTTCATTGAGAGTTCCTCTATGCGTCACCTTTAGGCCCGATGGCTCCTTGGATCATCAACGGCAGTAGCGGTCGGTGAGACCTTTTTCCCGGACAGATCTCCGTATTGGCGGCTTTGCTGCGGGCCAATTAAGCAGCCATCTGGAGCAGATTGAAAGCTTCGCCCTGGCCATCAGGTCAGATTTGGAAGTTTGAACTACGGCCGGCGTCTGCGGAGACTTGATCTTGACGGGTTTGAGCCACAGCCGCGCCGCCACATTACGATGGGCATGATCTAGCTCTGCCGCGAGCAGGTGTCTTGGGGCCCGCACTAGTGTCGCTCGACCCTTAGCTTCCGGGCCATTGCGCCCTATCGAGGAGGTGGCTGGACACCGCCTCGGGGCTGCAATCTCTCTGGCGATAGAGCGAACACCATACTGTCGCTGCGGCTCGTGACTCAAGGTGCGGACTCCTCTCCGGACTCCAAACCTTCAGCGCCTCGGCCAATCGAATCCGATTGAGGCGCCAATCATCAGGGTTCACCGCTGCGGACATCTTTCAGCTTTTCGCCCTTTGGCAACATTCTGAATTCACTAAAGTCTCTCTCTTTATCAAGAGAGCCTGGCGGACTATGGTCGGCAAGGTTGGGATCAGACGACGAAGAAATTCAAAGCCCACCGCCGACCACTTACCGTAGCCAGCATGTCGATGATTTAACCGACATGCTCGACTTGACTCGAGAAGACATCGATGTATGGGCGGCGATGCAGGAGAGCGAACAAGACCCAGCGCCTCAGAGGCGCTGGAAGGCCACCTCTTCATATGACATATACATGGTGGACACCCCAAAAGAAGGAGCAGCGGCGGAACAGCGGAGGATGACCCTCAAGAAACAGCCTAAGCGCCCGGCGTCGTGGCGCGCTCTAAATCCGCCAGCAAAAATGGTGATTCCGGCACGGAGACAATAACACCCGGACGGTGCGAAGACAACCCCCTCGGCAGGATTACGCACGGGAGGATGGGAAGCCAGCCCTCATGAGAGGCGGCGGCGAGAGAGGTAGAGGGCGATAATTACATGCCTCCCTCCGAAGGCGAGGCAAGCCTCGGCGAAGGCAATTTTTCGTGCTCGAGGATCCCGTCGAACAAGGCGTTTCAAGCGAGGCTCATAGCCACGAAAACAGCCTCAAGAAAAAACAACAACAGCTTAGAGCTGACCAAGACTTGCTAGCCGGCAGATGGGTGATGTCCTTGCGGCGGCGTCTGAACTCAAGCGCCCCTCCAGAGCTACCCAAAGCGCGGTTGCTACCTCGATTAGAGGAGGAAGCACCTAGACCTACATCACCAGCGCATGATCGGCCGACCCGGCCACCTGCGTGGCATGACAGGCGACCTCTCGGCCCTCCACTCAAGCCGCACCCGGTGCCGCTCAAAAGAATACTAAGCGCGGGTGAATCGCCGGACCTGCGAGATATATTGGAGGGCAGGGGCAAGGCAAACAAGATCGATCTATGGATCGTGTGGGCCCACTACGTGGCGATAACCGTCATGCGGGATATAGTAAATCGGCGGGCGAACACAGCGAGACAAAGTTCATTTGAGCTACGTCGTGATATATCCCATCTGAGGCGCGCACACCACTATGCTTCACGGATGAAGTAATGGATCATCAAATCCCGAGGGTTTCAAACCCGTAAACATCGAATCATCACGATGGTACAACAGACCCTGCGGTATGGATCAAGGACTATCTCCTTCATATCCACATGGCCCTTGGTGATGATCTACATGCCATCAAATACCTCCTCAAGCTTAAGAACCAGCTCGGCATTGGCTTAACTTGCCGGCCGAGAATCAATTGGTTGTTGGGAGTACACGGAAGCCGCATTCCTCGACAACTTCGAGGGCACCTATATGCGACCACCGGACACCGATGACCTAAGCCACATAATCCAGCAGCGGAGGAATCGGCCAGGCAATTCAGACCACGGTTCCTAATGAAGAAAAATCAAATAGTCGATTGTCCGGACGCGAGGCCCTTGCAGCCTTCAAGCATAACATCTGCTGACGAGTGGCTTGCCCGGCACCTAGGACAGGAAAAGCGAAATCCATGGCAGCCCTCCGACAATCATGACCGCTTTTGCGCGGGAGAAGACAGCTAGCTAGCTCATAGTAACAACATGACCAAGATCCACGGTAATTCGGATACCAAGGACAGCATGGGCATGCGGCGTCATAACAAGCAAAAGCGTCGCGTGCTGGCGACAATCTTTGAGGATACAACAGTCAATGCGGATTCAGAGGCTCCAAACCGGTCAGCGGAAAAAGCCTTTCAAAAGAAATACTCGGCCCTTCCAATTTGGACCGAATACTCGATCGCTCGTGCGGATACGGCACCCCGAAAAACCAATAACCACACCAGCAGAGTTGTTGGGTGTTCAAGCAAGCGAGCAAGTTAAGCGCGAAAACAATGACATGGGGCTGCATAGCGATGGCGAGGAGGAGCCCGGCCGCCGAACAATAGGGGACGAAGGTTTCCCCACAAGTGCGGACGGTGAACATGATATCGCAACCCACATACCCAAAAGGGGCGGAGCGTGCACTCGAGGGACCTATATGCGTTGGAGCGGTCGCCCCAAAGTTCAACCCATGGTGCTCTGCCCGATCACTTTTGATCGAAGGACCACCCACTAGCATCCGCCATGGCGGATTCGCGCGATGGTTTTAGGCCCGATCATTGTGGTTCACCTCACTAGAGTCCTTACGGACGGCGGCAGCAGCAGAACCTGCTTTATCGAGGATACGGTCACGAAAAATGGGCATAGATCCCTCAAAGTTAAACCCACAAAGGCGACCTTTAAAGGCGTCATACCAGGTGTAGAGGCCAGCTATGCAGGCTCGATTACACTTGAGGTGGTCTTGGATCCCGGATAATTTCGAAGCGAGTTAATCTTTGACATAGTCCCGTTCATGATGGCTATCACGCCTGCTCGGACGAACCGCATTGCTAAGTTCAATGCGGTGCGCACTATGCATACCTCAAGCTCAAGATGCGGGCCCTCGAGTCATTACGGTCAATGGAAACACGAACACTCTCTCCGGACGGAGGAGCATCTGGCGGCCCTCATGGCGGAAGTACAAAGCAACATGTCAAGGCAATTCTCGATCCGTCCATTAAGCGTCCGGACACCGTCAAAGCGCGCCGAAGTGACCTACAACAAGACCACAGCGCGTTCGAACACGCGTAGCAATGCGGCCCTAACCCCAGCCCTCATGAAATTGCGAAACAGTACTGCTGCGTACATAACTACGCTCTGGAAATACCATGGGCATAGGGGAGGGCACGACCACATGCGCCCAAAATATGGCTCAACCGCACAAGGGGCTCCGATTTTGTCATTCTTTTCTCTCTTACTTTCAGGACTCCACTTTCCGGAAGCCTGTCCGGACATTATCGCCGAACACGATGCAACAGCCATGAAGGGAGAAAGCTCGTCGAGAGTCAGGTGGTCTCTATAACGAGCAGTATACTTGTTTCACATATAATCCCGTGGCTTCGCCCGGGAGGAGGACATGTTAAATAGTCCCATCTCTTCCTTATCACACTATTTGTATCGTTCTGCTTTTACGCAGAAATTTTGAATAAACAATGCATAGCTTTTGTCTATTATTGCATTACCTTTTTATATATATAAAAATATGTTCAGTTATGACATTATGTAACCGTACACTTTGGTACAGCCAATACACGAGGGCTTCACTTTTGAATATGGTGTGAGAAGTCGAACACTCTCATGAGTCGGCACCCGAACTTATAGCATTATATGCATCGCTCGAATCATGTCTTGGGGTCAATAGTTGGGTTTGCCCGGCTCCCATGTTTTGGTACCTTACGTTCCATTATACGGCTAAGGTAGCCTTGGGAGAACCACTGCGATTGTGCCCGGTTGAGCAGGCTGAGCACCTCGATGGGAAAGCTAAAACTGACCATCATGATAGAGGAGAGCTGGTCGCTGTTCGAGAGGTTTTCGAGTCCCTAAAGACTTATGCCGCTTAGAGTGAGGAGTCGGCTTTGTCCGGCCTAGGCGTGGATAGCGCCCCGAACTCGGTCTTCCGAATACTAGGGGCTTTGCTGAAATTTAAAATTATAGAATTCTATGGCTAAGTGAGAGTGTTCAAGCATTATAGTCCGATTGCCTTGTTCGTTGTGTTGAACGCCTCCCTCGAAGGACCCAACAATGGGAAAAAGAGCGCTCAAGTTTATCCCGAACACCTCAGCACTCGCGGCATGGGGGCAGAAGCCGACGACTCACCATCTCTTAATTTTTGATAAACGGCCGCACAGAAGGTAATATTTTAAATTCAAAAGCGTTGCTTAGCGCATATGAAACAAGTTTTCAGCATACAGGATTACAAATGCGAGTTTACTCAAAAATTACATCTTTGGAGCACTCATCCGCTATACGGCGGGCACCCTTCAGGACGCCCTCATAATACATCTCGGGCTTGCGATGCTCCTTGCCCGGCGATGGTCCATCCGTCTAAGCTTCTCAGCGTCCATCTTGCCCAGTGCACTTTAGCACGGGCAAGGGCCTCTGAGCACCTTGATGCATCTGGGCGCTTGATGACTTCAAGCCTTGGACAGGCATCCACCGGCCGCCTTACCAGCCAGTAGCTTCCGGGCATGGCTTCCCGAGCCACAGCGGACTGCGAGACCCTTCATGGCCTGTTCGGCCACCTTATGGAGCTCGACCAGCTGCTTGCTGGTCGCTCAAAACAACTGGGTGTCGGTCTCGCATCTTGAGACAGAACACCTTCTCGTCGATCTTCCCTCCTCGGCTCGGTAGAATGCGGCTGCGTCGGACACACTCCGGGTAAGATCTGCGAATGCTCCTAGAGAGCTCCGGACTCGGGTAAGTAACAAGTAATTCACTTTCGTGTGCTTGCTTTGCATAAAGAATGCCTTACCGCGCTATCTTCTTCATCGCCTCAATCTCTGGAGGGCTTTTGGGCTTGGCCTTGGCAGATTTAGGCGCTCTCAAGCGCCGAGGCTGACTCGGACTCTCGAGTCTTGAGTCACGCTCAAACTCTCGTGTTTTCCACAAGAGCCTCGAGCTCTTGCTGCACCACCGCCACCCGCGCCTCCTGCTTCTCTCGCTCGATGAGCTCCACGGCCGCATTGTTTTCGGCCTTGGACATCGCTTCCTTCAGGGTCGCCACCTCGTTCGTGGCCCCTGCATACCCACGTTGATCCTATCATTTTCTTTGCAACCACATCTTTTATTTATATACTTACATAAGGTATTACTTACCTTCCTTGTCCTCGAGCTGCTTCTTGGCAAGGCCGAGCTCGTCCTCGGATCGCTCGAGGCTCTGCTTCAATACATTGACCTCCATGATCGGTCTTGGCAGTCAATGACACAACCTGCATTCCCATATTGACACACTTATGTTAGACTCCTGCGTATATCTTTTTGATCCTTAGTTCGGCTTTTCTTTCCGAACACCAAACTGAGCATCGAGGACTCTGTCTATCGGTAATATCTTTACATATCTTAAACCACGTACCTCAAAGCTGTTAGGAGGTGACACGAGCCAGTCAGCCCGCTCTTGGCGGTGAACCTTACGGATCACCGCACTCATAATAGTGTGGTGCTCCTCGTCGATGGGCGCCGTTAAGCACCTCCGGCAGATTATCCAGTGCCTCGGTTGGGCGGAGGTCATCGGCGTCGTAAACTTTCCCTTCTTAGTAGGGGGCGCTGCGGATGCGGAACCGTTGAAGGTTCGGTGCGGTGTCGACCTAGGGCGGACTTCGAGCCCTTAGGGGTTTTATCCCTTTTACTTTGGAGTCCGGGAGGTCGCCTTGCGGCGCCTCGGGACCACCTCCTCTGGCTTGGCCTTTTGGGGCGCCACCTCGGCATCATCCATGGCGCGAGGAGAGGCGGTCGGAAGTGAAGTGTTGTTCACATCCGAGGAACCCGGAACCGCTTCGGCAAGCGTCGAGCATGACCTTAGGCGGACTACATGATTATACCCGGCGTCGGAAGGTGCTGTGCAACAAAGGCGCCATGAGTTATTACGGTATCCGGAGACTTACGATTTCGCGAGGCTTGGCCTGGTGGCCCTCTTCTTCGTCATCGTCGGCGTTGGTGGAGTAGTCCGGAGGAGGTCCTTCCTTCTTGGACCCTCCGGCCTCCCGGTTAGGCGACCTTCCTTTTCTTCTCTCCCATTTGGAGAGACCTCTCTTCTCCTCCTCGTCTTCACGGGAGGAGTCCTCCTCGAGTCATTGGACGATGAGTCCGACACCACTGGCGTCGGGAACTCTTCCGAGTTCCGTGGCCTGCTTCTTAGCCTTCTTCTCGGCACCACGTAAGGTGCGGGGCCAGCTTAACCCGTCAAGTGGGCGTCTGCTGGATCTTCGGGCAAAAAGGCAGACGGTCGATCTGTCCGGTCTTCTTCTGCCATTCCTGTCAAAGGAACGGGAGCTTAGATCCCGTATAGAGTTAAACTATGAAAAACAAGTATCCCGTAAAGGGTAAAATAAGCTTACTACGCTGGCTTGTCGTTCGCGCGGAATCCGCAATCCTCGGTGATGGGAGGGGGAACCTCGGCGCCCTTGAATAGCACCTTCCAGGCATCTTCGTGCGTTGTGTCAAAGAGCCTGGTCAGAGTTTGGTGCTGGGCCGGGTTGAACTCCCATAAGTTAAAGGCCCGTCGTTGACACGGGAGGATCTGGCGGATGAGCATGACCTGGACTACGTTAACGACTTTAACCTCTTTGTTCACCAGGTCTTGGACACAGGATTGGAGTCCGGTCTGCTCTTCTGAATTACCCCTCGACAGGCCCGTCTCCTTCCAGGAGGTGAGCCTTGTAGGAAAGCTATATCGAATTGAGGGGCGCTACCCATTTAGGGTCCGTGGCTCGGTGATGTAGAACCACCCGATTACCACCTTTATGGTCTCCATGAAGGAGCCCTCGAGCCATGTAACGTTGGGCATCTTGCCCACCATGGCGCCTCCGCCTCCGCTTGTTGGCCGCCCACAACCTTGACTTGACATTGAAGGTCTTCAGCCATAAGCGAAGTGGGGCTTGATGCGGAGAAAGCCTCTCTACGACGATAAAGCTGAGATGTTGAGGGCGAAGTTCGAGGGCCAGATCGTGGAAATCCAGGCCATAGTAGAACATGAGCCCCGGATAAATGGGTGAAGTGGAAAACCTAGTCCAGCGGAGGAAGTGGGTGAGAACACCACCCTCTCATGGGGCACAGGGGTGGGGAGGAGCTGCCTTATGCAGGATCCGGTCTTGCGATGTCGTCGAGACAAGTATCGAGCCTCCCTCAACTTCTTGATGTGTCCCTCCGTGGCGGAGAAACCATCCACTTGCCTCCCGCTCCGGACATGGCTGGAGAAGGTTGAGGTGGGATGTGCGGACTTAGGCTGGAGCTCGAGTCTTGTGAAAATGGATAAGCAAAGGAGGAAGAAGGCGTAGATGGAAAAGTTGGATCCTTATCCCTTATATGGTAGGACGAAACTATCGTCCCCACCGCTGGTAAAACTTCGCTTATCTCCCAAAGCGCCATAAATTAATGGCACGGTTGGGTTACCCACGTCCGTATTGATGAGAATCCTGGAATAAGGGGACAAGATCTCTGCTTTAACAAGACGTGCCAAAGAAACCGCCTCGCTAAGTGCACTGAGGTGGGACAGTAAAAACGATTCAAATAAAGGCTTGGCCGTGGTGTGATGACATGCTGCGAAATATGTCAGCAGATTAGATTTGTGTGAATATTGTTCTCTCTACGGTGGTATGTGGAAATTATTTTGCAGAGCCGGACACTATCCTTGTGTTCAAAATCTTCTATGAAGTATTCGGAGGAGAATCCGCCTTGCAATTGCGAAGACAAACTGCGCGCCGGACTCGTCGTCATTGAAGCCTGGTTCAGGAGCTCTTGAGGAGTCTGGATTAGGGGGTGTCCGGATGGCGGACTATGACCTTTGGCGAACTCTGAACTATGAAGATACGAGATTGAAGACTTCGTCCGTGTGCGGATGGTACTTTCCTTGGCGTGGAAGGCAAGCTTGGCGTCTGGATATGTAGATCTCCTTCCATTGTAACCGACTACATGTAACCTAACCCTCTCCGGTGTCTATATAAACGGAGGTTTTAATCCGTGGGACAAACAACAATCATACCATAGGCTAGCTTCTAGGGTTTAGCCTCTCGATCTCGTGGTAGATCTACTCTTGTACTACCCATATCATCAATATTAATCAAGCGGGAGTAGGGTTTTACCTCCATCGAGAGGGCCGAACCTGGGTAAAAACATCGTGTTCCTTGTCTCTGTTACCTCCACCTAGGCCTTGATTGGGACCCCCTACCGAGATCCGCGGTTTGACAGCGGCAGGGGTTAATACATATATATGAATGAAACTCAACAGAAATGATGGTGTAATAAAATGAAATTGTGAATATCATTGCTTAGGCACTTCATATTGTCTTCTCTGATGGCCCGCTTATTTTTCAAAATCGCGTTGTAGATGAACTACACGTAGTATCCACAATAATCATTCCTTGTTCCTGCCACAAGCACTTTCACGAGAAATAGAGGTCAATCAAGCTGATAATGAAGCACTATAAATGGCATTGATGAAAGTAGCTATAGAATCAGCGGAGATCGCGCAACTAGCTAGCTAGTAGTACTTACTTTGGTATGTATATCGCAGCTCCTTGGCGATCCGAGCCTGCGGTGAACTGTTTCCAAACCCTACAAGACAAAGAAAATAATTATTATTACTTGAGATATCAGGAAATGAACAAAAAGTTGCAGATATGAATGCGATAATGATCGATTGAACTTACTTGTTGAGAATTCATGTCCGCATAGGTTTGGGATCTTTTAGTCTCGAGTCTAAGGCGGTTACTAGTCCCGCTCAAGCTTAATCTCGAGGAGAATATAGTGGAAGCTGCATGCGCATGCATAACTCATCAATTACATTACTATAACCTCGTTAGAGTAATAAGAAACCGAATATACACGATAGTAACACTCACTTAAAGTTGTAAGGAAAGTGTATTAAATCTTTGTTTTGATTTGTTAACAATGATTTGAGCAAGTTGGCCTCGGCCTCTTCGGCGTTCTTTGTAACCTGAAATTCATCTATGAGATTTGTGTTAATGAACCCAATATCATACATTTCTGCTTTTACACTTTCGATGATCTTCAATCTGCATAATATAGTGAGGATAATCATAAATACATGCAATGAAAGAGTTGAGCTATATATTGAGACTTAATGACGAAGTAGTACTTACAGACGGTAGCAAGTGACCGTTAATTTATCGAGGCCTTTTGATTGAAGAACTGGAAGAACTCCTCAAATGGAACATGCAACAGATTAGTTCCAACGAGTCGTGCTCCTCCTTAATTCTCAGATACAAAGTATTCGTCCCCGGACTCTGCAGGTTTCGTGTACCAATTATGGAATCTTAGCATCATCGTTGTTAGAGATTTTCATCTTTGAGAGGCTTCCCGTACTCGTATCTGTGTTCGTCCACCTCAAGAAATCATAATGTACATCGTCGGGCAGGTAATATCCAAGATTGCTATAACGGGCACCATCCCGGAGCATTAGCGGCGATGTCGCTAGACACATTAATGAGGAACACGATTGGTTTGCTTATTGCGAGCTGGGCAATTTTTCCCAGCTGCTCGTCGTTCTTTAACCTTTGATTCTTGGCAGTACTTCCCAACCACTCCGCTTGAGATATGTCTTTTCGATGCTTAGCGCTCATAGTAGGTTTTCGGCGGAGACTTTGGTTGTTTCCTCGGGGCATCGATAATGCGCTTTGCTTTCACCGCATCTACCTTCTCCTCCGGTGGATGTCTCTCTGCTTTTGCCCCTTTAAAAGTCCTTCACTTCTTTTCCACGATCTTCTTGTTTTATTCCACGGTCCTCTCGTGCAGTAACTTCTCTAGAGGCTTGAGAGGTGGACCGTGTCTATGCCTCCGCCTCTGGTTGTCTTGCTAGGCCTTTGGAGCAGAGCGGAGGCGGCTGTGGCTTATGAGGCAGAGGAGAGAAGGACTACTGACCTGGAGCAGCCGGGGTGTGGCGGGTCCTCCGCCCTTCTTGGCGAGGCGGAGAAGGAGGAGGCTGGTGGCTGCTCGGGCGCCGGCGTGGCGGAGAAGGAGGCGGAGTGCCGCCAGCGCCCGGAGAAGGAGGCCGAGTGCCTGATCGTCACTCACGGAGGAGGAGGCGGTGGAGGCGGAGTGCCCAGAATCGCCGTGGGAGGAGGAGGAGGAGGAGGAGGCGGAGGCATCCAGTTCGGAAGGTTGATGAGCTCTGCTACCTCTTGAGCTTCGTTGGATTTCCCGAAGAGGAGAGGATAATGCAGCGAGTGGCGTAAGTATTTCACTCAGTTTTTGAGAACCAAGGCATCAATCCGTTGGGAGGACACGCGCAAGTCCCTCGTACCTACACAAAACAAATAGCTCAGCATAACCAACGCGATTGGGGTTGTCAATCCCTTCACGGTCACTTACGAGTGAGATCGATAGAGATGATAGATAATATTTTTGGTATTTTTGGTATAAAGATGCAAAGTAAAATAAAAAGAAAAGTAAAAAAGCAAAGCAATAATAAAGTGACGGAAGATTGATATGATAGAGAATAGACCCGGGGGCCATAGATTTCACTAGTGGCTTCTCTCAAGAGCATAAGTATTTTACATTGGGTGAGCAATTACTGTTGAGCAATTGACAGAATTGAGCATAGTTATGAGAGTATCTAGGTATGATCATGTATATAGGCATCACGTCCAGAGACAAGTAGACCGACTCCTGCAGCTACTACTATTACTCCACTCATCGACCGCTATCCAGCATGCATCTAGAGTATTTAGTTGATGAAAACAAAGTAGCATACATAAGCAAGATGACATGATGTAGAGGATAAATTCATACAATATGATAAAAACCCCATCTTGTTATCCTCGATGGCAACAATACAATATGTGCCTTGCTGCCCATACATCCTTTGGGAAAGCACACATAAGATTGAACCCAAAGCTAAGCACTTCTCCCATTGCAAGAACTACCAATCTAGTTGGCCAAACCAAGCGGATAATTGAAGAGACTTGCAAAGATAACCACTTATACATAAAAGAATTCAGAGAAGATTCAAATATTGCTCATAGATAATCTTGATCATAAACCCACTATTCATCGATCTCAACAAACACACATAAAAAAAATTGCATCGAATAGATCTCCACAAGAGAGGGAGAACACTGTATTGAGATCCAAAAGAGAAGAAGCCATCTAGCTACTAACTATGGACCCGAAGGTCTGAGGTAAACTACTCACACTTCATCGGAGGCTATGATGATGTGAAGCCCTCCGTGATGGATTCCCCTTCCGTGAACTCGGAGCAGGCCCCAAGATGGGATCTTTCTCGTCTTGAGCTTGCGTTGGTTTTCCCGAAGAGGAGGATGATGCAGCGAGTAAGCGTAAGTATTTCCCTCAGTTTTGAGAACCAAGGTATCAATCCGTAGGAGGCCAGCGCAAGTCCCTCATACCTACACAAACAAATAGCTCCTCGCAACCAGCGAATAGGGGTTGTCAATCCCTTCACGGTCACTTACGAGTGAGATCTGATAGAGATGATAGATAATATTTTTGGTATTTTTGGTATAAAGATGCAAAGTAAAAAAAGCAAAGCAATAATAAAGCATAGGAAGATTAATATGATGAAAATAGACCGGGGCCATAGATTTCACTAGTGGCTTCTCTTAAGAGCATAGGTAATTTCACGGTGGGTGAGCAATTACGGTTGAGCAATTGACAGAATTGAGCATAGTTATGAGAGTATCTAGGTATGCTCATGTATATAGGCATCACGTCCGAGACAAGTAGACCGACTCTGCTGCATCTACTACTATTACTCCACTCATCGACCGCTATCCAACATGCATCTAGAGTATTAAGTTAATGAAAATAGAGTAGCATGTAAGGAAGATGACATGATGTAGAGGAATAAATTCATGCAATATGATAAATATCCCATCGTGTTATCCTCGATGGCAACAATACAATCTGGGCCTTGCAACCCTTTACATCCTTTGGTAAGGACACATAAAGATTGAACCCAAAGCTAAACACTTCTCCCATTGCAAGAACTACCAATCTAGTTGGCCAAACCAAGCGGATAATTCGAAGAGACTTGCAAGGGTAACTCAATCATACATAAAAGAATTCAGAGAAGATTCAAATATTGCTCATAGATAATCTTGATCATAAACCCACAATTCATCGATCTCAACAAACACACCGCAAAAGAAGATCGCATCGAATAGATCTCCACGAGAGAGGGAGAACATTGTATTGAGATCCAAAAAGAGAAGAAGCCATCTAGCTACTAACTATGGACCGAAAGTGAGGTAAACTACTCACACTTCATCGGAGGCTATGATGATGATGTAGAAGCCCTCGTGGTGGATTCCCCTTAGAAGTGAGAGCTCGGAACAGGCCCCAAGATGGGATCTCGTGGATCTGAGAAAGTTGCGGTGGTGGAATTAGGTTATTGGCTCCGTGTCTGATCTGTTGGGGGTATGTAGGTATATATAGGAGGAAGAATGCGTCGGTGGAGCTTGAGGGCCCATGAGGTGAGGCGCGCCCTAGGGGACACCCTCCACCCTCGTGACCGCCTCGTGGCTTTCTTGACGGAGGGTCCAAGTCTCTGGGTCTTATCGATGAGAAAATCACGTTTCGAAGATTTCATTCCGTTTGGACTCCGTTTGATATTCCGTTTCTTGAAAACTTTGAAATAGGCAAAAAACAACAATTACAGGATGGGCCTCCGGTTAATAGGTTAGTCCCAAAAGTAATATAAAAGTGGAAAATAAAGCCCAATATAGTCCAAAACAATAGATAATATAGCATGGAGCAATCAAAATTATAGATCGTTGGAGGCGTATCGGATCTAAATGGATCTGAGAAAGTTGCGGCGTTGAAATTAGGTTTTGGCTCCGTGTCGATCGTTCGAGAATGCGTAGGTATATATAGGAGGAAGGAGTTCGTCGGTGGAGCAAAGAGGGGCCACGAGGCAGGCGCACCCTAGAGGCGCCCTTCACCTCGTGGCCGCCTCCTTTCTTTCTTGACCAGAGGTCCATGTCTCTGGATCATATTCGGTGAAAATCACGTTCTCGAAGCTTCATTCCGTTTGGACTTCGTTTGATATTCCGTTTCTTGAAACACTGAAATAGGCAAAAAAATAGCAAATCTGGGCTGGGCCTCCGGTTAATAGGTTAGTCCCAAAAGTAATATAAAAGTGTAAAATGAAGCCCAATATGGTCCAAAACAGTAGATAATATAGCGGAGCAATAAAAATTATAGATACGTTGGAGCGTATCGAGGCATCTAAGCTTAATTCCTGCTTCGTCCTCGGTAGGTAAATGATAAAAAGATAATTTTGATGCAGTGCTACTTGGCATAATTTCAATGTAATTCTTCTTAATTGTGGTATGAATATTCAGATCCAAAAGATTCAAGACAAAAGTTCATATTGACATAAAATAATAATACTTCAAGCATACTAACTAAGCAATTATGTCTTCTTAAAATAACATGGCCAAACAAAGTTCATCCCTACAAAATCATATGGTTTAATCATGCTCCATTTTCGTCACACAAGAATGCTCTCATCATGCACAACCCCGATGATAGGCCAAGCAATTGTTTCATACTTTAGTAATCTCAAACTTATAAACCTTCACGCAATACATGAGCATGAGCCATAGACATAGCACTATGGGTGGAATAGAATATGATGATGGGGTTATGTGGAGAAGAAAAAAAGGAGAAATTCTCACATCAGCGAGGCTAATCAATGGGCTGTGGAGATTCCCATCGATTGATGTTCTGCAAGGAGTAGGGATTGCCATGCAGCGGATGCACTAGAGCTATAAATGTATGAAAGCTCAACAAAATGCAACTAAGTGGGTGTGCATCCAACTTCCTTGCTCATGAAGACCTAGGGCACTTGAGGAGGCCCATTGTTGGAATATACAAGCCAAGTTCTATAATGAAAAATTCCCACTAGTATATGAAAATGACAAAATGAGAGACCCTCTATCATGAAGATTATGGTGCTACTTTGAAGAACAAGTGTGGCAAAGGATAGTAGCATTGTCCCTACTCTCTTTTCTCTCATTTTTTATTTGGGCCTTTTCTCTTTTTCTGGCCTCTTTTCTCCCCTTTTTCTTTATATATTCCTCACTTGGGACAATGCTCTAGAAAATGATGATCATCACATTTCTATTTATTTACAACTCAATGATTACAACTCGATACTAGAACAAGGTATGACTCTATATGAATGCCTCCGTGATGTACGGGATAAGCAATGAACCAAGAGTGACATGTATGAAATAATTATGAATTGTGGCTTTGCCACAAATACTATATCAACTACATGATCATGCTAAGCACTAAGACAATGATGAATGTGTCATGATGAGCGGAATGGTGGAAAGTTGCATGGCAATATATCTCGGAATGGCTATGGAAATGCCATAATAGGTAGGTATGGTGGCTGTTTTGAGGAAGATATAAGGAGGTTTATGTGTGAAAAGCGAATCATATCACGGGGTTTGGATGCCGTGAAGTTTGCACCAACTCTCAATGTGAGAAAGGGCAATGCAGTACGAAGAGGTTGGCAATGATTGAAGGTGTGAGTGCGTATAATACATGGACTCAACATTAGTCATAAAGAACTCATATACTTATTGCAAAAATCTACAAGCCATCAAAACCAAAGCACAACGCGCATGCTCCTAGGGGGATAGATTGGTAGGAAAAGACCATCGCTCGTCCCCGACCGCCACTCATAAGGAGGACAATCAAAGAACACCTCATGTTTCAAATTTGTTACATAACATTTACCATACGTGCATGCTATGAGACTTGCAAACTTCAACACAAGTATTTCTCAATTTCACAACTACTCAACTAGCATGACTCTGATATTATTACCTCCATATTTCAAAACAATCATCAAGCATCAAACTTTTCTTAGTATTCAACACACTCATAAGAAAGATTTTATTATTCTTGTATACCTAGCATATTAAGATTATTTAAGAAAATTACCATGATATTTAGGACTCTCAAAATAATCTAAGTGAAGCATGAGAGATCAATAGTTTCTATAAAACAAATCCACCACCGTGCTCTAAAAGATATAAGTGAAGCACTAGAGCAAAGCTATATAGCTCAAAAGATATAAGTGAAGCACATAGAGTATTCTATCAAATTCTAATTCATGTCGGCTCTCTCAAAAGGTGTGTACAGCAAGGATGATTGTGGTAAACTAAAAATCAAAGACTAAAATCATACAAGACGCTCCAAGCAAAACACATATCATGTGGTGAATAAAAATATAGCTCCAAGTAAAGTTACCGATGGAAGTAGACGAAAGAGGGGATGCCTTCCGGGGGCATCCCCAAGCTTTGACTTTTTGGTGTCCTTAGATTATCTTGGGGGTTCCATGGGCATCCCCAAGCTTAGGCTCTTGCCACTCCTTGTTCCATAATCCATCAAAAATATTTCACCCAAAACTTGAAAACTTCACAACACAAAACTCAACATAAATCTCGCGAGCTCCGTTAGCGAAAGAAAACAAAAGACCACTTCAAGGTACTGTAATGAACCTACTGTATTCCAACTTCTCTATGGATTATAAACTATTTTACTAGCCATAGATTCATCAAATAAGCAAACAACACGCAAAAAATAGAATCTGTCAAAAACAGAACAGTCTGTAGTAATGTGTAACTAACACAAACTTATGGAACTCAAAAATTCAGCAAAAATAGGATGACCTAGGCATTTTGTTTATTGATCAGCAGCAATTGGAACTACTATTTTATCACATTCTTGTGATTTTTAACAATTGTTTTTCGTGAACGGAAGTTTCTGGAAATTACAGCAAGATCAAATAACTATCATCCAAGAAGGTCCTATAGGTTTAACTTGGTACAAACACTAATTAAAACATAAAACCACATCTAAACAGAAGGTAGATGGTTTATTTATTCTAAACAGAAGCAATAGCAAAAAACTAAAAATAAAATTGGGTTGCCTCCCAACAAGCGCTATCGTTTAACGCCTTTTTAGCTAGGCAATGAGATTTCAATGGTGCTCACAAGAAAGACAAGAATTGAGGCACAAAGAGAGCATCATAAAACATGTGACAAACACACTTAAGTCTAACATAGTTCCTATGCATAGGCATATTATAGGCAAACAAATTAACGTAGCAAGCAAAAACTAGCATATGCAAGGAAGCGGAAATAAACAAAAGCAATCTCAACATAACGAGAGGTATTTTAGCAACATGAAAATTTCTATAACTATATTTTCCTCTCTCATAATAATTACATGTAGGATCAGAATGAAACACTCTTAGTAGCAAATAATTTCATAAGTTCATCCATCTTTCCACTCAAAACATTTATATCTTCTATCGCATGCACTTTTTATTAGTAGATCTTTGATTGTGCCATTGAGAATAATTAACCATAATATTATCTAGGGTTTAGTAGCATCTCCTAAAGTGATTTCCATAAAAGTGCCTCCTTGGCCGAGTCTAAAGGTTTCTAGAAATAAAATTCAATCCGGCATAAATTTTTGTATAATAATCAACAAATTCAAACCATGAGTAGGGCAATTACGTATCATTAATTTCATCCTCTCCCAAGCTTGTGCAACATGTTGATGATCAAGTTGCTTAAAGTTCATAATATCATTTCTAAGAGATGATCTTAGCTGGAGGAAAATACTTAGAGATAAAAGCATCTTTGCACTTGTTCAAGAAACAATACTATTTTTAGGCAAAGGCGAAAACCAAGCTTTATACGATCACTAAGCAAAAAGAAATAGCTTCAATTTAACAACATCATTGTCAACATCCTCTTCTTTTGCATATCACATAAATCAACGAAGCTATTTAGATGAGTGGCGGCATCTTCACTAGGAAGGCGGTGAATTGATATTCATAACAAGATTCAATAAAGTATTGATTACACAAGATACAATATTGGCAAGAGGAGCAATCAGTGCTAAGGAAATCATTATTGTTGGTATTGGTAAAAGTCGGACAATTTGGTATTATCTTGAGCCATCGTGACAACCAAACAAGCGAACACACGAGCAAACAAAAGCAAAGAGAAAAGGCAAGCGGAAAGAAGGCGAATAAAGCGGCAAGGTTGAAGTGGGGGAGAGGAAAAGCGAGAGGCAAATGGCAAATAATGTAATCACGAGAGATAAGGGATTGTGATGGGTACTTGGTGTCGGGGATCGTAGCAGAAATTTAAAATTTTCTCGCATCACCAAGATCAATCTATGGAGTCATCTAGCAGCGAGAGAGAGTGCATCTACATACCCTTGTAGATCGCGGCGGAAGCGTTCAAGAAGAGCAGGGTTGATGGAGTCGTACTCGTCGTGATCCAAATCACCGATGATCCTAGGCGCCGAGCAGACGGCACCTCCGCATTCAACACACGTGTGGTTGGGAAAGCGTCTCCTCCTTCTTGATCCAACAAGGGAAGGAGAGGTTGATGGAGATCAGCAACACGATAAGCGTGGTGGTGGAAGCAGCGGAGATCTCGGCGGGG
The DNA here is from genome assembly GCA_021605205.1 of Aegilops longissima. Classification (NCBI taxonomy): domain Eukaryota; kingdom Viridiplantae; phylum Streptophyta; class Magnoliopsida; order Poales; family Poaceae; genus Aegilops; species Aegilops longissima. Next base: position 29,309 of record JAHIAM010001921.1, read on the forward strand.
CCGCCAAGCTCAGCGAGAGGGAGAGGTGTTATGGGGGGTGAGGGCGCCGGGGCTTGGGTGCGTAGCCTCCTCCCCTCTATATATATGGGCCTGAGGCGCGGCCCCTAGAGATCCAATCTTAAGGCGGCGGCGGCCAGGGGACTTGCCCGCCAAGTCGGGTGGGGCGCCCCCACCTAGGGTGTCCAACCCTAGGCGCGGGGAGGCCATGGGGGCGCACCAGCCCACCGGGGCTGGTTCTCTTCCACTTCAGCCCATGGGGCCCTCAGGGATAGGTGGCCCTACCGGTGGACCCCGGGACCCATCCGGTGGTCTCGGTACAATACCGGCAACCCCCAAAACTTTCCCGGAGGCCGAAACAGGACTTCCTATATACAATTCTTTACCTCCGGACCTTTCGAGAACTCCTCGTGGCGTCTGGGATCTCATCTGGACTGCGAACAACTTCGGGTTACCTCATACTAATATCTCTACAACCCTAGTGTCACCAAACCTTAAGTGTATAGACCCTACGGGTTAGGAGAAACTTGACATGATGAGACAACTCTCGGTCAATGACCAACGATGGGATCTGGATACCCATGTTGGCTCCCACATGCTCCTCGATGATCTCATCGGATGGACCACGATGTCGAGATTCAATCAATCCCGTGCATAATTCCTTCGTCAATCGATGCGTTACTTGCCGAGATTCGATCGTCGGTATCCCAATACCTCGTTCAATCTCGTTACCAATAAATCACTTTACTCGTTCCATAATGCATGATCTCGTGACCAACCACTTGGTCACATTGAGATCATTATGATGATGCATTACGAGTGGGCCCAGATATACCTCTCCGTCATCACAGTGACAAATCCATCTCGATCCGTGGCAACCCAACGAGACACTTTCGGAGATACCTGTAGTGTACCTTTATAGCCACCCAGTTACGTTGTGACGTTTGGTACACCCAAAGCACTCCTACGGTATCCGGGAGTTGCACGATCTTATGGTCTAAGGAAATGATACTTGACATTAGAAAAGCTCTAGCAAACGAACTACATGATCTTGTGCTATGATTAGGATTGGGTCTTGTCCATCACATCATTCTCCCAATGATGTGATACCGTTATCAATGACATCCAATGTCCATGGTCAGGAAACCGTAACCATCCATTGATCAACGAGCTAGTCAACTAGAGGCTTACTAGGGACATGTTGTGGTCTATGTATTCACACATGTATTACGATTTCCTGATAACACAATTATAGCATGAACAATAGACAATTATCATGAGCAAGGAAATATAATAATAATCATTTTATTATTGCCTCTAGGGCATATTTCCAACAGTCTCCCACTTGCACTAGAGTCAATAATCTAGTTACATTGTGATGAATCGAACACCCGTGAGAGTTATGGTGTTGATCATGTTTTGCTTTCATGGAAGAGGCACTACAAAAAATACATACGTGATGATACGTGTTTGTCACGATGGGTCGCGTTTTTGTCATGCATGTACATCCATGAAAATTTATGGCAGAATCAAGATAGTCATACATGTCTTTGTCGTAGAAGTGTTCCATGACATTACCAAAATTATCATCAAGGAAGTGTCCACTTCCATGAAGATAAATCGTGGCGTCCTGAAGTGCTTTAGTCAAGGGTGACCAACACGTGGCATCCACAAGTAACGGAACCTTTGTTAAGCTATCGGAATCGGGTTTTGGATCCGATAACCCGTTAACGACCCGACCAATGGGGATTTTCCGTGTGAAATCATCATTGGTGGCGAGGCACATGTCGACTCATCGTTGGGACAGATGTCATCCACTCATTGGACGGAAGGCGCCTATGATCGTCGACCGTGGCAAGACCAGCAGAGGCCCATTCACGTGAAAAGGGCGGCCCGTTTGACTTGGTCAAGGTGGCGGACAGCCCATGGAAAGCTTTGTTAGCGGCTTGTTAGCATATAGCCCATTTACGGCCCGCTAACCCAAGGCCCGTTCGCCCTATCCAAATTAGGCCCGATAGCATCATCTGGGCCATCAATATGATTCGGCCGTTTTCCGCCGGCCCATGTATGGCCCATGGCGTCTTCGGCCCATATGAGGCCCTATGTAACTCTTGGCCTATTAACGGCCCGTGGTGAAACGGCCCGCAATGAACGATGTATCACTTTACACCCACTAACGCCCGTGGTGGCGGCCCGTAATGAACAGTATATCACTTTATACCCATTAAGGGCCCGTTATTGATTAGGCGTTTCCGGCAAATGTTATCTTCGGCCTTCTCGAGCCCATTTATTCTTGGGCTCATTTCCAGCATTCGTTTACTTACGGACCGTTAATGTATTTTCTGCTTGTGGTCCAAATTCAGCCTGTGGTTACATCGGCCCATTTGTGGTCCATTAAAATATTGGGCCGTTTTCATAGCGTCATCAAATACGGCCTATTAACGATGGCCCGTTATGGTCATACGGCCCGTATAAGGCCCATTGATGATCTGACCCGTAGAAGCCCCATTGTTTCTCTGCCCGTAGAAAGGCCCTTTTTAAGGCCGTAGAAGTCCCATTGTTTCTCTGACCCGTAGAAGGTCTCTGTTTCTCTGCCCGTAGAGGCCCACTGTTTCTGACGCGTAGGAGGCCAAGTGTCACTACGGTAAATATTAGCCTATGGTTATTGTGGCCTAGTTTTAAAAAGCTGCCTTGCGACTACAAGCCAACAAATAAACAAGACAACAAGGAAATAAATAAGCAAGCAACTTATGCTAGGCTATCACGGCTGTTACACATATTACATCCTTTGGGCATCAAAGTTTGCCACCGATTGCAAATATAGGGAACAAAGCAGCTTATCATATACTTTGGTTGTCAAAGTTGGCGACCGGCACAAATAAGCATACAGACAAAACAAATCCAGAAATGAAACCACTTTAGAAGATCTCAAGAAACAATATCACAGGTACCCATAATCTTGGCAAGATGCTTAGCAAGCTTATTAACTTTCTCTTGTTTGGCGCTTAAATCCTCCAGCGCTTGCTGTTGCACCAGAAAATATGCATCTGAATTCTACAGGGACTTCCTCAGTCCTTCAGCTTCCTGTCGTAGCACAACTGATCGATGTCTTTCAACCTGAAGTTGAGACTCAAGAAGACAAAGTGATTCAGGCAGCGGGTTCGAAGAGCTTGTGCCAGCAGTAGTGGCCAGTAACTCGAACACTACATCAAGACATGACTTTTGGGTTCCCTCACTGTCGTCAAGATAGTTTTCTTGGAGACCAACAGGGATGTCTCACTATCTTGAACCTTATCTGCATTACTTCCTTTACCATTGGATAACGCGGTACTGTTCTCCAATATTTTGTCCGCATTCTAAAAGAGAAACAAGCAGACACATCACATGTTTACCATGTTGTATATGAAACTCATTTTGGTAAATGAGTTGATTAGTAAAGTGGACGAGGATAACATCATGAAACAAAGATATATCTATGTACCATGGTCACTTTATGGTCTATATCATTCTAGTTTTGTTGCCAAATCAAGATAGAGACCAGATTCAAATAATATTTGTTCAAGACAAAGCAGAATAGACAAAATATAAGTGTGGGTAACTATAGAGCAATAACAACACTTGTAATGTGCATGACATGAGAACATAACTGTTTATTCAATTGAAACTGAAATCAACATAGAGCAGGTTACAACAGACAAACCAGTTAAAAACAGGTTTAAAACATACTGTTGCGCCATTGGAGTTTCAATTCCATCCTTCAAATTTTAAAATAGTTGGTATGAGTAAATACAGTAATGCAAGAGCAAAGGGTATGAACCATATCTCTGAGAACTGACACGAGAACAAATCTTCTTCTCCTTTAAGTGTTGAGTTGGGATTGGAGTGGTGGTCCTCGTGCTTTGGGCACTGCAGTTCCCTTACTAACCGCTTCGTGTTTGGGTGCTCTGTGGTGGAGGCGGTGCTGTGTCAAGCTGGGCTGGGTTACTATCTGCGGGGTTGGGGTTAGAAGGGTGTAGCTGGTTCTCTGTCCAAGCGGGTAGGGGTACAATCTGCGAGATGCAGGTTATGTGTGGTGGATCTGGTCCTTGGGCAAGTACAACCGTGGTTCTATCTGCATCAACTGGTAGCACTATCTTTTACGAAGACGTGTTGTTACTCCTTAGATACTGCCATCATGCTCTCCAATTCAAATGGCTGATAAACAAGAAAAGTAATTGAAAGTATAGACATTGTATGATGAGCAGGTGCAATGGATAGTGGGGAATAAAGAGGGCATGAAATAATTCATATTTATGTTGTCTAACCAAACAGGATAGCATGACACAATTTCA